>PQWD01000025.1:0-32765 GCA_019425675.1 Leucinodes orbonalis
TGTCGGGCACAGCAACTTAGGACAGAGGAGGGCATTTAACACTCTTATGTATTCATACTATATTCTATAATCTTACTATGTATTTAATACTTTACTACTAGTTTTATCAATTTAATTTTAATGTCAATTAGTGTTATTTAATGTGGTGTATATTAAATATAATTATTTTGTTTTATTATAGTTAAATTCATGTACACTTGATTTTCATTCTGTAAATCAATTTGATTATTATAATCATATGTATTTCTTAGAAAAGTATTTACTGTTATAATATTATTGTAATCTTTAGTATATCTTGCCATTTAAATATTCCTGTACAGTATAGTAACATCTCGGTATAAGGAATTCTTTTAATTGTTTGCAAAATACATTTTCATTAGATAGTTATTTTAGATCAGAAATGATTTAATCCGCAAGAGAACTAAAGTTACCGACATAGCCCGCCGGATCAGCAAGTTGAAGTGGCAGTGGGCTGGTCACGTATGTCGTAGAACCGATGGCCGTTGGAGCAGACGAGTTCTGGAGTGGAGACCGCGTCTTGGCAAGTGTAGCGTAGGACGCCCTCTGGCCCGATGACCGACGACTTGCGGAAGGTCGCTGGTGGAGCTGGATGAGAGAAGCGGAGGACCGGGATATCTGGCGCAAAATGGGGGAGACCTATGTCCAGCAGTGGACTGCGATAGGTTGAAGAGAGAGAGAGAGAGAGTTCTTTTAGCGCAGTTGGCAGTTTATTATATATCTTCGTAAGACGTGCGCAGGTTTCCTCATAATGTTCTCCTTCACAGTAAGGGTGTCAGATAACGTACATATAATTTAGAAAATTTATAAGCACATTGGTACGTTGCGGGATTGGACTTGTACCTTCAGATTAGAAGGCAACTGTTCACTCCAATGAGCAACGAATGTGTCAATTATTTATTTTACACGTATACATTACTAAAAATATTTAACCTCAACATAACACATTTTAATAACTTTTTCTACGTCTATATTTCGTAAGGGTTCCTTGTTTAACGAAGACTTGTTGTGACTTGTTTGGTTTGCGTATTTTTAGAAGAACTCAAACGTAAACAAATTAATTAAAAGTTTGATTAATTTGGGATTTTCCGCTGATACATGTTTGCGCGGAGTATTATCTGGTGTCTAGTTAGGGGTACGGGAGGGTATTTGTTAGTTAAATTGAAATTTATTTTCAAGGAAAACCAACAATAAAAATTAAAAAAAATACAAATATAACAGGCAGCTAATGAAAGGTGCATATTGATTTCATGAAATATACTTAATTCATTGCCTTGTTCATGCACACAACTGCGCCCTATACAATCAATGAAAGACCCAAACTTTTATACCCGGTAAAAATACAGTGCCCTCATCTCAAAACACAAAAGTGCATAACACTATCGATATCATAACGATATCTGGCACTGCGATGGTACCTACCTAGACGATTCAGAACCGAGGCCACCACCTAGTAGCTCTCAACCATTTCACCACATCAGTCGTCCATAATTAATTAAAAAACACATCACTCGGCAAACAACAAGAGACAAAAATAAGTGAGATAAACAGACAAGACTTGGACGAAATAATAGGAAACCTAATGCGCTCGACAGATTCTCTTAGTGAGATACGGGGGACATAATTATATTACTGCAAAAGACTATTATGGGGACGCCGCAGATGTGGCAATTGGTACAGTTGTGCTAATAATTATAAATATCCACTAACATTCACACAGCGCCATCTGGCCCCAAGTGAAGCCTGTATTATGGGTACTAAACATCTGATAAACATACTTATTTACATTTTTTTTTGTAAATACCTACATATTATACATAGAAAACACCCAGACCATTACAAACAGCCATGTTCATGCACACAAGTGTTTGTACCCGGAACCCTTCAATGAAGTGGGTGGTAATGTTAGTAAGGATAAAAACTAAAGACTAGGATAAAGGTTAAAGACTAGGGATAATTACAAAGAGAATTTCAGCACTGTATAGTGTTCCAAAGTTTGTAATTTTATATAATTTATATTGTCTCTTCGCCCTCCGGCTCGATGGACTGACGGCCGGTCGCTGGTGGAGGCTGGATGAGGAAAGCGGAGGAGCGGGATATCTGACGCAAAATTGAGACCTATGTCCAGCAGTGGACTGCGATAGGTTGAATAGTAAAAATGGGAAAATTGTCTATTTTCCTATTAGGATTGTTATAAAAGGAACTTTGATTTATATAAAACAATATTAGTTTTATAAACAAATATATTGAAATATTTTCAATTATTTTGAAAAGAGTAACTACTCAGTTTCTTGCTGGATTCTTCTCGGTAGACAAGAACAGCCCGAAACAATGGTAGAATCAAATTTGGCATTCAAAAGTGTTCATTGTGGACCTAAATTCAAAACCTATTTTTGGATTTTGAAATTACAATTCAACTTTTAGAACTCTCAGGTCGAGGTGACCACAGTTCTGTGTAATGTCCTTAATATCCCCAGAAATACCAAATTATAAATAGTTAAATTACCGGGTATAACAGACCTAGTATCTGTCGTATCGGGTGACAGGCGTAGGGTAGTAATAACGAAAAATAAAGACTTCCTACTGTTATTAATTTCCTTAAACACTGCATCTGTTATGGTCAGGCGTATCACTTAGCACCAGGCGAGCGAGCAGACCGTCCCATTCACTTATGAAATAAAAACCAGATTCATCATCATCATCATCAGCTCATTAAACGTCCCCACCGAGGAGCACGAGCCTACCCGTATAGGGTGATTAGGCCTTAGGCGAGCGAGCCGACCGTCCCATTCACTTATGAAATAAAAACAAGATTAATTTCCTTCAACACTGCATCTGTTATGGTTAGGCGTATCACTTAGCACCAGGCGAGCGAGCCGACCGTCCCATTCACTTATGAAATAAAACAAGATTAATTTCCTTCAACACTGCATCTGTTATGGTCAGGCGTATCACTTAGCTTCAGGTGAGCGAATTGACCGTCCTAGTCACTTATGAAATAATAACAAGATTAATTTCCTTCAACACTGCATCTGTTATGGTCAGGCGTATCACTTAGCACCACGTGAACGAGCCGACCGTGCCATTTTCTTTCAAATAAAAAAGATAGATAAATCATATAATAAGGCAGGTCAAAAAGATATTAATGAGGCAGATCCCATGAAGTCAATATCCATGTGAAGCCTACCGGCTTAGCCAAAGTTTTTGTATACGCGGTTGCGTTAACAATTTCCTTATACATGTCACGTCAGGATGTAATTAATCGTTTTACTTTACCGTGGCAAGACATTTGCTACTTGATTAATGAAGGCAAGCGGGTGGCTTAAAAGTTTAACAAAAGACTATAGGCTTGAAAGGTTCTAGAATTTCGGATATTATGTTGTTATTTATTTTATATTTTTACTCTTAGGAAAAAACTAATACGAAAAGCGGTATTTTAAACGAATAAAAATTAACAGACATTCACACAGCGCCATCTAGCTCCAAGTTAAGCGTGAAGCCTGTATTGTGGGTACTAAACAACGGATAAACAGTTATATAATTAATATACAGTTTTTTTTGTAAATACATACATATTATACATAGAAAACACCCAGACCATTACAAACAGACATGTTCATGCACACAAATGTTTGTACTGCCCGCGGATTGAACCCGGAACCCTTGGTGTTGCAGTCGACCTCTCAACCGCAACACCAAATGGGTCGTCGTATTTTGTGACAAATATGATTGGAATCTTCAAGAAAAGAGCGCATTCCTTTTAAAAGGCTAGCAACGCACCGGTGGCACTTCTGGTGACACCTTTGTTCATGGGCGGAGTTGAAAACTTTCCATCAGGTGTTTCTCTTCCCCGATTGCTCCCTTTAACATAAAATTATAATAATTTAAGTTACAATTTCACGACTATAAAGCCAGACAATTGATCAAATGCGGGTCGTGGATTTCTCCGGCTTGGGACTGTGGTGCGCCCGTACACACCACCCGATATATTTAACTATTTATTTATTTGTATAACATCAAGTGAATTTCGCTCAGTGTCAGTTAGCTCAAATGTGTAGTAGTAAGTGATATGGCTGACCATAACAAGAGCAGTGTTGATGGAAATTGATAACAGTAGGAAGTCATTATTTTCCGCCAAACTGCCCTGGGCCATTCACCTGAGACGATAGATATGAAATCTTATAATATATTCGGTATTTTACTAGCTACAGTCCTCATCCCGAAACACAGAAGTGCAAAAGCCTGTTGGCTATGGCGGCTACTCTAGTTTCCCTACAGATATCCTCATTCTGGATCTTATGACATAGAAAAACACATAAAACAGACGGCTCTAAAGCACGTTGTGCAACTTTTAGCCTATTCAAAGGCCCTTAATAAGCGACCACATATCTCACCATGGGCGACCATGTTTCGCTTTCGTAGGTACTAGCAACAAACATTCGTGAAACACCGTCGGATGGTTGCCCTCAAATAAATGGCGGAACCAGGGGGAGGGTCATAGGTGTCATGACCCCCCTGAGCTCTTTTTAAGTACTATACTAACGTACATTAATAAAATACCCTATAAGTTCTTAACTTGACTACTACTATGTGACCCCCTCCTGGCCCTAACCTGGATCCACCCTTGCCTCAAATAAATACTCGTTCTAACTAAGAATGTAAAGTCACCTTCATAATTCCATACTTTGCTTAGGCACTAGGAAAGTATGAAATTGTAAAACTTACAACCTCTCAAAGTTACTCTAAATGACGCAATACTAAAAAGTGCTTTTATCAAGATTTTTCTGTAGCTTTGTACGTCTGTTAACAGCTTTATGTCAAATTTAAAAAGCTTCTATTTCTAAAAAACCTTAACACATTTTCGAAGATTTATAAGCGCCGCAAAAGCCTTTTTATATTTGACATCAACCATCTGATCTTAACTCGTAATGACTGACGAATTATCGCTATCGAACATTGATTTATCCTTCTATATTTAGATAAAAAGCCGAAAGCTCTGAATGGATTACAGAAAGTGACGTGTATCGTGATTGAGTGAGTCTAGCTTGAATCCATGACCTAGAACTTTAATGTAACTTAAGCCTTAAGTTATGCTATGTAAAATATAATTCGTGATATTAAAACAAATGAGAAGATTATGTTAGCTAAAGACTTTTTCTTATCTAGGTATATTCAGGCTTGCAGGTATTGTCTTAAGTTTGCACGATTTGCACACATTAAACATAAGACGCCTGATAAAGAATATGAAATTTTAAATCAACATCATTTGAACCTAATATAAATGTCGCATGTTTTTCTGGTCAAATTAGCCATTCAATTGGATGCCTAGGCCGTTAGTTAAACGCCGGCATCCAACTGTATGCCTAGGCCGAAAATTGTTTGAACTAAAATCACTCAACGTTTAATGACTTGGCGCATTGAAAGTTAGCTTTTTCGAAATGACTGATCAAGCCTCAGCCAAGTGATTCAAATTTATTTCTGCTTTTCTCCAGCGCTAGTGACTACTAGTCATTAAAATATGGCGCCAGTGCAATTATAAGCAAAGTTAAAGTATTATGTGGTCAAAATTATTTTATTCAACATGAAAGTGCCAAATAAAAGTTACTGACTGAACAACTAAACAACGAGATGGCTAGTTTTCTTCAGCCATTTAATTGAATGACGACATTTAACGAATGGCCCAGGTGTCTAATTAGATGGCTAATTTAACCAGATGGTTGCGACATGTACACTGCCGAACGAAAGTCTCCCTTTATAACTTCCACGAGGACAGACCCTAAGCAGTTGACATCCATTTGCTACCCATGAAGGGTGTATAAACCTTAGTCGTCCATGAGCCACCGACGCTTTATGTGTATGTAATTAGAGAACCTTTCCGCCCATTACAATACACTACATTGACTTCCACTACAAGATCCGAATTCTGTGGGCTATGCTGATCACCCTAATTCTCCTATAAATATCCTCATTCCCGATCTTATGGCATAGGAAAACGCCTAACATATCCTTCTTGATAGCACGTATAGCTTGACCCTAATTAAAAGGCCCTTAGTGAGCGACCACGGTCTGCTTCCGTAAGTCTTAACTGGTGAATTTCTTTTGTCTTAAGACACTGAGGTAATAAGCATTGTCTTCATATAAGGTACCCCAAAAAGGTATTTGTACATTTATACTGTGTTAAATGTTAAGAAACCTTGAGTTTTCAATAAACCATCAACACTGGTGGTGGTAGTGTGGAGCGTCGCTAACTCATTGAAGTGGACTATTGCATTTCGATCTTGAGCGTGTAGGATCAAATCCCGTCACGTACGTACGTAAGTTTGCATTTTAGAAATTATATTTGTGTATAAGACGCTCTTATGGTAAAGGAAAACATCGTGAGAAAACCTGCGCCAGCCTACGAAGAAATTCAAAGGTACGTGATGTCGGCCAATGCGCCCGCGTAGACGACTACGTCCTATACACCCTTCACGGGTAGGCTCGTGCCCCTCGGTGGGGACGTTTAATGAACTGATGGTTATATCTGGTAGTGAATAGTCATACCTTCGCCAGCGCCTATGACGGTGTAATGAAGGAGCACGACGACGATGCAAAGGCACCGCTGCCCCTCCACCGACATCGCTGTTCTACCACCTGGAACAAAAGGTAATTGTTAAAAAGCAAGGAAAGATATATTAAATACTAATCAATAAATATTCACTGACATTCACACAGCGCCATCTAGCCCCAAGTTAAGCGTGAAGCCTGTATTATGGGTACTAAACAACTGAGACACATACTTATATAGGTACATTTTTTTTGTAAATACATACATATTATACATAGAAAACACCCAGAGCATTACAAACATACAAGTTCATGCACTCAAATGTTTGTACTGCCCGGGGATCGAACCCGGAACCCGGTGTAGCAGCCAACGTCTCGACCATTGCACCACATGTATCGTCAAAATCACATACTGAAATAAAGAAAGGAACAACGATTGAAAACATTTATTCAGCTAAATATACATTGTTAGAAATTCAGTGCAACAATCAATAAATATCTACTGACATTCACACAGCGTCATCTTGTACCAAACCAAGCATTTAGCCTGTAATATGGGTATTACTTATGGTGAAGACAAACATCGTGAGCAAACCTGGGCACGCCTGCGAAGAGATTCAAAGGTTGTGCCTTGTGCGTGAAGTTGGCCAACTCGTACTGGGCCCGCGTGTTAGACTTAGACTTGTGCCCCTCGGTGGGGACGTTTAATAAGCTAATGTGATGATGATGATGATGGGTATTAAACAATGGGTAAATATCATGTATTTTTTAAATACATACATGTTATACGTAGAAAACACCTAGACATGAAAAATAATAAACCCTGATATACCCTGGCAGTCGTGATTACACCATTTATCAATCGGTTCATTTAACGTTACATCATCATCAGCCCATTAAACGTCCCCACCGAGGGGCACGAGCCTACCCTTACGCGGGTGTATAGGCCTTAGTAGTCCACGCGGGCTTAGTGCGGGTTGAACGACTTCACGCACAACCTTTGAATTTCTTCGCAGGTGTGCGTAGGTTTCCACACGATGTTTTGCTTCACCGTAAGAGCGTCGGGTAACGTACATATTTTTCGAAAACAGGAAAACACATTGGTACGTGGCGGGATTTGAACCTTAGCCCTCCCGGTAGGAGGGCAACAGTCACACCATTAAGCCACCGAAAAGACAGAAAATAATAATCCCAGATATACCCAGGCAGTCGTGATTACACCATTCATCAATCGGTTCATTTAACGTTGCATGTTGCAAGCAAATTGCGAATCGATTATTCTGCCCGGCCATTTTGTATTGAAATTGTCAGGGTAGATTAGGAACGTTCCATACAAACGTTTCTAATCCACCCTGACAATTTGTCCTCTGTATGTTTGGGGTACATCTGTAACATCTGAGATTGCACTATCTCTTCTTCATTGTCGTAAAGAGATCTGAAAGCTACTTCGGACAATTTGAATTCAAAATTAATTAATTTAGGCCAGAATGCCAATCGTAGCTACCACCAGTCGCAATATACCATAAACTGACAAGAATCTTCTTCATAATATTATTTATGAATATTTTCAATTAATTTTATATTACAACAACTTTTACAACAAGTAAAAGTAGGAGTTTAATTAATTTCCAATTAACATAATAAGAGCGTTGGATAACGTACATATATTTTTCGAAAATTCGAAAACACATTGGTACGTGTCGGGATTTGAACCTCAGCCCTCCCGGTAGGAGGGCGACAGTCCACACCATTGAACCACCGACGCTCTTACGGTGAAGGAAAACATCGTGAGGAAACCTGCGCACGCCTGCGAAGAGATTCAAAGGTTGTGGTGAAGTCGTCCAATCCGCACTGGGCCCGCGTGGACGACTAAGGCCTAAACACCCTATTCGGGTAGGCTCGTGCCCCTCGGTGGGGACGTTTAATGAGCTGATGATGAGAAACATAATAAATAAATATTTACTGACATGCACACAGCGCCATCTAGCCCTAAGATAAGCGTAAAGCCTGTATTATGGGTACTTAACAACGGATAAACATACTTATGTATATTTTTTTAAAATACATACATATTATGCATAGAAAACCCCTAACATTGACTTTCACAATAGTCAGTTAGAAGGTATAATGCCTAATTCTATGTTAGTTCTACAGCCAAAATTATAATGTTTTCACTGTAGCCTATTCCGGGCGCCTAAAGTTTTAATTTCTCTAAGCATTCGAAAGGTTTCGGACATTTGTGTTGAATATAACCATCTCCGTCCATTGAGCGTTGGTGGCTCAATGGTGTGGACTGTTTCCCTCCTACCGGGAGGGCTGAGATTCAAATCCCGCTACAATGTATTCTCTAATTTTCGAAATTATATGAACGTTACTCGACGCTCTTACGGTGAAGGAAAACATCGTGAGGAAACCTTCATGCACGCGTGCAAAGAGAATCAAAGGTTGTGTGTGAAGTCGTCCAGCCCGCACTGAGCTCGCGTGGATGACTAAGGCATAATCACTCTATACGGGTAGGCTCGTGCCCCTCGGTGGGGACGTTTAATAAACTGATGATGATAACCATCTCCAACTGTTTAAATGGACCCTTTGACCTTTGGGCTGAAGAACAACAACCATGATCCGTTACATAAATTCGAGCTTATCTATACTAATATAAAAGCTGAAGTTTGTTTGTTTGTTTGTTTGAACGCGCTAATATCAGAAACTTGGTTCGATTTGAAAAATTCTTTCAGTGTTAGATAGCTTATTTATAGAGGAAGGCTATAGGCTATATATCACGCTACGAGTAATAGAAGCGGAGCAGCAATGAAGAATGTTTCAAAATCGGGGGTATTTTTTCATACTTGGAGCTGCCGCTGCGTACGCTGAGTAAACGGTTAAAGTTACACAAAAGTCATGTATGAGAGTATTGTTCTCGTTTTAAAGGTCTACAAAAAAGTCAGCGAGAGTATATGTCTATCTTTTAAGGTAAGCTCACTACAACATATTTTTTTGCTAATAAAAATTCTGAAATTGACCCCGAAACCTTTAAAGTTGGAGGGAGGGAAAATCCTATGTATAGTGATAAATGAAAGTACCGTGTTATCCCGAATTTAATGCGAGCGAAGCCGCGGGCAAAAGCTAGTTTATAATAAATGAATGAAAGTAAGTCCCGACGCGATAATGAACCACAAACCACAGCTATTGGTTATTCATTTAAAAAATAATCCCCAATAGCTCTTGAATTACCGCACGTCATTTCAGGAAATCGGTAATCTGCTTTACTTATTTTTTATTTCTAACCCGCACCGGGCCCGCGTGGACGACTTAGGCCTAATCACCCTATACGGGTAGGCTCGTGTCCCTCGGTGGGCATGTTTAATAAGCTGATGATGATGATTTTTTATTTAATATTCCGATCTGGAGGGCGCAGGTTCAAATCCCGTAACAATGTCATTTCGAAATTATAATTATATCTATCCAATGCTCTTACGGCGAGGGTAGACATCGTGGGGAAACCTTCTCACGCCTACGAAATTCAAAGGTTATGCGTGAAGTCGGTCAATCCGCACAGGGTCCGCGCGGACGACTGAGGCCAGTACACCAGGTAGGCTCGTACCCCTCGGTGGAGACGTATAATGTGTTGATGTAATAATGAAGATATCACACGCACATTGAATTATTATAAAAATACAGCAATTTACGTAAATAATATATCGCAATAAAATGAAAATCAGATTAAAGTATAATCCAATATTTTTTAGGATTGAAGTCAATCATTGGATGGATGGATGTCAACTGCTAGGGATCTGCCCGCGTGGAAATCATTAGGGGAGGCCTTCGTTCAGCAAAGGACATATTAGGCTGTAATGATGATGATGTCATCATCATCATCATTACAGCCCAATTATGTCCATGTGCTATCTCACAAGTAATGCATTGGTTTACAGTTAATAATTTATTGCTTAACACTAAAAAAACTAATTGTATAAAATTCTCATTACCTAATGTGAGGCAGGTCATCACCAGTATTAATTTGAATGACGAATGCTTAAAAATTGTTGATAGTACAGTATTTCTAGGAATTACTATAGATTCAAAACTCCAGTGGGGACCTCATATTGAAGCTTTGGCAGGTAGACTTAGCTCAGCAGCGTATGCAGTTAGGAAAATAAGGCTCTTAACCGATATTGATACAGCAAGATTGGTTTATTTTAGTTATTTTCATAGTATAATGTCATATGGTCTTCTGTTGTGGGGCTCAGCTGCTGATATTAACACTATATTTGTACTTCAAAAAAGAGCCATCCGAGCCATTTATAACCTTAGACCACGTGATTCACTTCGGGAAGTATTTAAAAAAATCGATATTTTAACAGTAGCGTCTCAATACATTTACCATAATCTAGTTTATGTCCACAAAAATCTTCATTTGTTTGAAAAAAATTGTGACGTACATAACTTTAATACTAGGAACAAAAACAAACTTGCTGTCCCAAATCTTAGACTAAGTAAAGTAGGAAAATCATTTGTTGGAAGAGGCATAACATTCTTTAATAAAATACCACAAAATCTTGCCGAATTGCCTTTTCACCAGTTTAAATTAAAGATTAAAAAAACCCTCATGATAAAAGGTTACTATACAATAGAAGAATATTTATCGGATAAAGATGTGGTCTTGCACTTAGTGTTCCAGTTACAAAATCTTTGTAATAAATTATTGTAAATCTATGTGTAGGTAAATGACAAAACTGTAACCACTGATATAAAAAGATTAAAAGAGTAACTCGAGTTTCTTGCCGGCTCTTCTCGAAGATCCTACTTATTCCGAACCGGTGGTAGAGTCACAAAAAATATGATAATAATAACAATTGACGATTCAAAAGTATCTGTAACAGATTTATTTGAATAAAGATTTTTTTTTCTTCTTCTTTCTTTCTTTCCCCTAATGATTTCCACGCGGACCGATCCCTTGCAGTTGACATCCATCTGCTACCCGCCACCTTAACCAGATCATCCGTCCATCTGGTTGGGGGTCGACCTACGCTTCGCTTCCGTTACGTGACGCACTCGAGAACCTTTCCGCCCATCGGCCATCGGTTCTACGCACTATGTGCCCTGCCCACTGCCACTTCAACTTGCTAATCCTCTGTAATGATGATATAGTCAAGCATTATTTTTTGTTATACAATGTAAACTGTTATACAATCCTTTCTGTAGAATATATTTATAGAAAATAGTTACTAAATTCAAGATATTGGTACCACGTACCTATACATTTTGCTTTGAAAACAGCCTGACACACCTATTCAATCAGGAGGCCTTCGTCGAAGCAATTTATATCTATTGTGGGCTTCGTATTATGACTTCCTAAGCGAATCGCTATCAATCATGTTAGCGAGTTTGAGAACAGAACTGGTAAACAGGGTGAAAAAACGGAATTGAAATTGATCGAGCTTTACAAGCGTAAATACATTAACAAAGGCCAGTAATTTACGGAAAATATGAACATACCTTAAAGTTCCTATAGTGAAGACGTATGAGAACGATATAACTTGAAATAAATTAAATATCGACCGACATTCACACAGCGCCATCTAGCCTCATAATGATGATGATTTTTTATTTAATATTAATTCCGATCTGGAGGGCGCAGGTTCAAATCCCGTAACAATGTCATTTCGAAATTATAATTATATCTATCCAACGCTCTTACGGCGAGGGTAGACATCGTGGGGAAACCTACTCACGCCTACGAAATTCAAAGGTTATGCGTGAAGTCGGTCAATCCGCACAGGGTCCGCGCGGACGACTAAGGCCAATACACTAGGTAATAAGAAAGGAGCAAGTAGTTAATCTACTAAAAAACTAATAAACATACATATACATTTTATATGTCGACGACGTCAAAGTTATTTTTTAGGAAGTATAATAATAATAAATAATAGATATCCACTGATATTCACACAGCGCCAGCTAGCCCCAAATTAAACGTGAAAGCTGTATTATGGGAGATAAACAATGGATAAATATACTTAAATACATTTTTTTTGTAAATACGTACATATTATACATAGAAAACACCAAGACCATTACAAACAGACATGTTCATGTACTCAAATTTTTGTACTGCCCAGGGATCGTACCCGGAACGCTTGGTGTTGCAGCCGACGTCTCAACCGCAACACCAAATGGGTCGTCAATCCACATCATTAATTTGTCTTACATCTAAATAGTATAAGTATTAAAAAATTTTTTTAGAGATAATTTATCTTACACTGCGGGGCAAAGCATTACTATATAAATAAACTCAGAGATAAAAAAATTATTAAGTTATTTATTATAAAGAGTCCTAAATACTACCGCTAGAATCGTCCAATCCCGCGATGTTTCCGTATACGAGTAATTTTGAAATCGGCAGTCCAAATTCAGTCAGTGTTGCCACCTCGTTTTTAGGAAAAGGGCTTTTTATAATAATATTCTTCATTTGCTTCAAACATGGTATGAGGATGGTAGTTTACATTGGTACACTGTTCTCATGTTTAGCCATTTAAATAGCATGCAAAAATATTTTAGCCGATCGTAGGCTAACTCTACAACATGCTTAAACTAAAATTCACAATTTGTCATAACATAACACAATATAAAATACAAAGCTACTACATTTGAATCAGCTCCGTCGGTCAAAAAATACTTTAATACTGTAAAAACAATTACTATGTAGCCATTGACGTACTTTTGAGAAGTTAAAAAGAGCTAGATTGAACATCAATTGATTTTCTGTTCTAAAAATGCTGAATTAATCATGTCATGAAGCCTTAGCTTTTTTAAGAGCGTCTAAAAAAATATTATCATAACCGATGAAATAGCTAAAAAGTACTTGTTAGTGTGTCGAATCTTAATATTTTGGTAATATTTTCAAGACACTGAAAAAGAGATAGCTCTTTTCGGGCTAAATTGTTAGAAAAGGAGTTCATGAATGCTAAAAAGTGCTAGATCTCTAAAAAAGAGCAAAGGTGGCAACACTGAACTCAGTCCCGACGCACAATCAATCACTCATGCCCCTTGTCAATCCGATGATCTATAGCAACTCCGGCCCGCCCGTAATTTTTCTAACCTCTGACGTATTGTTTTTCGGCTTCAAAACATAATACGAAAGGCTGATATTTTCAATAAATCAACAGTTGTTTATGTATGAAAAAACAAGGGGAGTTTCAATTAGGAAATGAGCGGCCGGAAGTTGATTTTCTTTTGTTTTTTCATAAGTCAGTAAATGAGCAGAAAGTGCACCTGACATACATACATACATATATATATATATATACATACATACTTTTTTTAGATATGTGCTCATAATACATAAATCACTCAGACCTATACAAACATATGTACAAGTACATGAACACAATATAAATAAGTACATGAAATACTGCCTCGGAATTGCAAAACATATAGATTATACATAAAACTATATACTATACTAATACACATATCAATCAAACAAATAACAGTATTTTTTATGGTATTAGTATACAAGACGGTCAGGACGCTCACCTGATGGTAAGTGATACGGCTGAACATGACAGAGCGGCATTGAAGGAGACCAACAACTGATATACAGTTTTATTCTCCATCAATGCCACACTGCTCCCGAAACTAGAGACAACAGATGTTAGATCTCTTATTAATTAATACACTACAGTGCCCTCATCTCGAAACACAAAAGTGCATAACACACGTGTTTCACGTGTCACCAACCTAGTCAAAAAATGTAGTCAAAAGTATTCTTGGACCTTTTGAGTACAAAATACGTACCCGTGTCTTATTTAAATTAGTAACAGACCAAAACTCACATATAAAAAATCGTCTACAAATATTATGAATAAGTATCTAAACTTTAAAACAGGTATGTTTAGGAAGCAAGCAAACAGCATAACTTGTTTTCATTGGATGTCAAGTGTATAAGAAAATAAAAAATCCTTCATTTTAAAAAATATTACACGATATTTCTCGATCCTTTAAAAAATACTTCCCGTTCAAAATTTGTTTGCAAACCTTAGCCGGATTCTTAATTAATAATTTGTCTAAAAGCCACTTAAAAGGAAAAGGAAAATGAACGACTCTTCAGTTTTATAATGAAGGAAATATTTAACTGGATTAGCCAGTATTTGTATAGATTAACCAATTTTTTTGGTTAGCTTGGTTCGATGCAACAATCTTGAGAATTTTGGTGAGTGATTGGTTAAGTAAGCTATTTGTTTATTCGCTTCGCTTCGCTTACTTACTTAACGACCCATTTGGTGGTGGTTTATCTGTGTACATGGCGATAGTGCTGCCAAGTCTTCTATATTCTTCTCAGACGTGGTGTGTTTATCGTCGACACATTCGCGCTTTGGATAGATTTCAACACCGATGTCTGCGTATCATTATGAGGATAAGTTGGTCTGATCGTGTGCGTAATACCGAAGTGTTGCGTCGAGCCAATGTCGGTGGCATTGAATCGTACATCATGCGTCGCCAGCTTCGATGGTGCGGTCATGTATCGCGGATGTCGGACGATCGTGTGGCGAAACGTATCTTTTATTCTGAACTGCAGGAGGGTAAACGTAAGCGTGGTGGCCAGATCCTTAGATACAAAGACGTTCAGAAGCGCCATATGAAGAGATGCAAGATTGAGCCCTCGAAGTGGGAAGATTTGGCAGCGCAGCGCCCTGAATGGCGTCGGCTTGTTCAGAGGCAGGTTCGCATTTTTGAAGATCAGCGTAAAGCTGATCTAGATGCTAAGCGCGACGAATTAAAAGCCCGAACACCCGTAACCATTCAGTATAATTATGTCAATGGTAAGCTCACGTGTGCACAATGTGCTCGTGAGTTTACTGCAAAGATCGGCTACATTAGCCATCTTCAAGCGCATGTGCGCCGTACTGTTTAGGAGTCGAAGTGGTCGCCATGACCGAAAACGGTCGGATCGTTCAATTCAATTAACCAATTGATCAATTTATAAAATTTCCATTTGTGACATTATATTGAAAGCAACAAATTGGCGTTCTGAATCTTAAGTAGGTACCTACCTTTGATCTTTCTTATTGTTATTCTTTGTTTCATGATTTATAAAACATCAATTACCTTTGTATTTTGACGACCCATGTGGTGCAATGGTCGGGACGTCGGATGCTACACCAAGGGTTCCGGGTTCAATACCCGGACAGTACAAACATTTATGTGCATGCACATGTCTGTTTGCAATGGTGTGGGTGTTTTCTATGTATAATATGTATGTATTAAAAAAATATATACGTATGTTTATCCGTTGTTAAGTACCCATAATACAGGCTTTACGCTTAACTGGGGCTAGATGCCGCTGTGTGAATATCAGTGGATATTTATTTATTACTGCATTTTACTGCTATAAATACGTCTCCGTCTCTTGTACTGGTCTTCGCAGTCGTCCATGTATCTCTCTTTAACCTATCGTTGGCCATTGCTGGACATAGGTCTCCCTAATTTTGCCTCAAATATCCCGGTCCGGTTTGAGTTATAAATATTAGACAACTAATATATTTAACTAAATCTAAATCTAGTTATCAGAAATCTTATCAATATAAGCAAGCTTAGGCTTATTCCATCTGGTTTTGGGTTCAGCACCCGTTCCAAGGCTTTACGTATTCTCCGAAGCAAGGAGTCATCTTTGTTTTCCGATAATACGACCATACAGCTAGTAATTTCCTTAACAAATTTAACAAAAGATGTTTTTTTTTTCTTTACTTAGGATAACAAACAATAACACACAAGGATAAATGTGCAACCAGCACCATTATCCACATATTTAAAATGTAATAAATGTTAGGTCTCTTATACCCGGTAATTTTACTAGCTACAGCCTTCATCCCCGAACACAGAAGTGCAAAACACTACTGTTTCATGGAACGATATCTGGCATTACGGTGGTACCCAATGATATTCTGTATATATAAAGGTAGATACGCCACCCGTGCCTCAAAAACGAACCGCCGAAGAGAGTACAGTTTGTACTCTTTTCTTTATGTAAATGTGTAAGAAATTCGAGGTATGTGTATGTGTGCTGTCACTGCAATTGGAACACTTTTTTCGATTGTTTTGTGAGCATATCACGAATCCATACTTTTTAACATCATTGGTAGTACCTACCTAGACGACTCAGTACCAAGTCTAACACCTAGTAGACGTATCAGGTAGCAAGCAACGATCAGACCAGTAAACTGGAGGCATTTACAGCCAATTAAAAAAATACCAAGTCATTAATTTAAATGTATAGTATTAACTCGTTCCTTTAAAATGAATGGATTAAAAAAGTAATTGGTACCTTTCAACGTAGCTCTTCATAAGCTATTCAATATTTTATCGGCTCTCATCAAATAGATTAACGCTGCCAATAAATGGGTTTCCACCGACACAAGTCCCATTGCTAGGGTTACCTATTCAGAAAAGTTTTTCCTGTAGTAAAAGGTCATTGAATAGAAAAGACTGCGTCGGTGGCTCATTGGTGTGGACTATTGCCTTTCGATCTGGGGGGTGCAGGTTCACCGTCACATACCAATGTTTTTTTCGAATTTCGCAATTATGTGTACGTTTATCCGACGCTTCATCATCAGCTCATTAAACGTCCCCCGAGGGGCACAAGCCTACCCGTATAGGGTGATTAGGCCTTAGTTGTCCACGCAAGCCCAGTGCGGATAGGACGACTTCACGCACAACCTTTGAATTTCTTCGCAGGCGTGCATGAAGGTTTCCTCACGATGTTTTCCTTCACCGTAAGAGCGTCGGATAACGTACATATAATTTCGAAAATTCGAAAACACATTGGTACGTGTCGGAATTTGAACCTCAGCCCTCCCGTTAGGAGGACGACAGTCCACACCATTGAGCCACCAACGCTCTTATCAACGCTTACGGTGAAGGTAAACATCGTAAGGACACCTAACAAAGGATATTTAATATTATTATTTCTTCATTAAATTATCTAGTAATCAAGTGATTGATTAAAAGTACGGGATTAATTTTACAATAATTTAGTATCCTATTAAACCTATCGCAGTCCACTGCTGGACATTAGTCGCTCCATTTTGCGCCGGATATCCCGCTCCTCCGCTTCCCTCATCCAGCCTCCTCCAGACCTGTTACAAGTCGTCGGTCCATCATCATCCATTTGATTTATTCTATTAAATGTATTTATTCTCTATGTACTTTTATTGTGATTATGTTTTAGGAGTATGACCCAAAAAAGAAATATTATTGAACAAGAAAATTTTTGAACATCTAAAAATAATACTTAACAATTTGTATTAGATCTTTAGGGATTCCTTTATTCATTTATTCATAATTATATTTATTCAATAATAATGGATATTGTCCATCCATGGATATTGCAGAGCGTCGGTGGCTCAGTGGTGTGGACTGTCGCCTTTCTACCGGGAGGGCTGAGGTTCAAATCCCGACACGTACCAATGTATTTTCGAATTTTTGAAAATATATGTACGTTATCCGAAGCTCTTATTGTGAAGGAAAATCGTGAGGAAACCTTCATGCACGCTGCGAAGAGATTCGAAGGTTGTGTGTGAAGTCGTCCAATCCGCACTGGGCCCGCGTGGACGACTAAGGCCTAATCACCCTATACGGGTAGGCTCGTGCCCCTCGGTGGGGACGTTTAATGAGCTGATGATGAATAGATATTGAGTTTGAAATAACGATATAAAATATGCAATTAAAATTACATAAATAATTCAAATCAAAGATTTCATTGGACAGTACATAAATACAAATAAAACCTAAGTTGCTAGTATTGAATAAATAAATAAATATCAACTGACGTACACACAGCGTCATCTAGCCCCAAACTAAGCATTTAGCCTGGAATATGGGTACTAAATAATGGATAAACATACTTTTTCAATTTTTGTGAATACATCCCAATTATACATAGAAACACGTGGACCATTACAAACAGACATGTTCATGCACACAAATGTTTGCACTGCCCGGGGATTTAACTCGGAACACTTGAGCCAAAGAAGAGCCGACGTGTCAACCATTACGCCAAATGGGTTCTCTTATTATACATGTCGAGTATATGATTAACTTAACCGAAGATGAATATTTTATGCCTTGAATATCAGCCTTCTATTAAGCCCTTCCAAATACCACTTCGACGTAAGCCCTCAAGGGAGCATCCAAAGATTGACATCTCGATCCCAATTCATCAAACAAATAAGTACACTAGTAGGTACTATGAGAGTTTATCAAGTACTCTAACTGCGTTCCGTAAAGATTTGAAAAAGTTATACAGAGATTTTTATAGGAATGATTCTATATTTTAAGGATTTCAATACCTTAACTCAAAATGTCTTTTTAGCAGGGTTGCCAAACGTACGAGGTTCCTCGTACAAGTACGAGATTTGTAGTCTTCCGTACAAGGTACGAGGACACTATCAACCTCGTACAATTATGTACGAGATTTAGCAATATGACCATGCTACATATTGAAACTAGTGACATCTATCAGAAATTGAACTTTTACACAAACAATCCATTGGTAGCATTAAGGCGATCATTGTTTGCAGACTGTTTGTCAACTGGGAAACATCGATTAATGAAACATTTTGTTCGCCGGCTCTATCACAGTGACGTTTTTTTAAGTAAGTAGCTAGCAAATGTTTATTTTATTTAGTAATTTTAATGATGAAAGCGTTTTTTTGAATGTACGAGGTTCGAAAGTTAAAATACAATTTTTAGATGCTGATGTACGAGGAATTTCGTTTCGGGGTTGGCAACCCTGCTTTTTAGTCCTAAATAAATTAATGTTAGTTACTCATACCAGTTTGTAATAACTGTATGTAATAATAAAAGGTACCGATATGTTTACTATTTTGGTTTGAGCCCTTCGACCGCCAATGACGCCTTAAGGCGCCAGACACAATAGATTTCCTATTGTGTCTGGATTCCCGGCGTTCAATGGGTAAACGGTATGTTTACGTTACCTATTACACGCATGTATGAATCAACAGTTATTATATAAACCAATATTTTAGATCAATAAAAACAGTATTTACTCATCATTCTTTCGCTTAGTACACTCTTACAATACTCATTTTAATACAATTGACATTAGGGCCACGAGACCAAGTACCTATAAAAATCTACTACTTGAAGCACTGCGCAGCAGTTGATTGGTTTAGAAACTACCTCTTTGTTTTAAAGTTTAAGTTTAGATTTATGTTTCAACATTAAGTTTAATGTAACCTTAAAAAATGTATCACTGCCTTGTTTGCACTTACTGGTTGTGTACTTGTGTACTGCACTCATATGTTCTATGTGTTTAACTACTTTGTTAATAAAAAACACCTACTATTATGTAACGTTTTCGCAGTATTGTCAGCATTTCATCTTTTGCGTACAATTTGTGTAGATTCAGTGTGTTTTAAGTAGTTGTTGCCACTCTCTATTCACTATGTATTTATTAATCTGTGGTAAATGATGCTGGTGTAGAAATAGCACTTTTTTCATGTTATTTGTAAGCAAATATTGTTCTACATTGTTTTTTTAACCAAATAAAAAAAAACATTTCTGTGTATCATTTCTACTCTTTTATATTAAAAACAATGAAACGATATTAAATTATGACTCAGGTTATTATAGTACTATCCTAGAACATTATAAAAAGGTGTGAAAAACTAAATTTCCCGAGTATAATTCTGATAAAGTATCCTAAATTTTGTTCAGTAAAAATATTTTTAGGTGTTTGATAAAAATTACGCGTTCGTAAATACGCTAGGGATAACCTAACTGTGATAAGTTGCGAACGATTTTTCAAATTTCGTGTTTTTCGTTAATTACTATTAAGGTTTTATAAATTAAAGTCTCCACCTACATTAATGGTTATTTTTTTAACTGAATTTCTTTAAATTATTCTTTAACCGTCACTGTGTAGCAACAGCTTTAGACTGATATCACATCACAAAATAAGGAATCAGGAGTTTTATGAAAGCCGTCACATTTAATACTCTTATCAAAATATGTCAGCCCTGAGACCATGTTATTGCTGAAGAAAATATCTTTCCGAACGATTTGTACTTTTACACGAGTTGTTTTCCCGGAGGCAGGTTGGAAAGTTTGGTATTGCATTAGTCCGTTAAACATTGATTGGTTCCAACTTCACGATAACAATCTTCGCATATTTCTTAGATGTTTGCTGCTATTTTGGTGTATTTGTTATTGGCGTCGGTGGTCGGTGGTCGGTGATCTCGCCACGTACAAATAAACATTTTCGAATTTCCAAAATTATATGTAGGTACGTTTATCCGACGCGCTAACGGTGAAGGAAAACACCCTGAGGAAACCAATCGCATTGGGCTCCCCATGGTGGGTTACGGCCCAATCTCCCCATATCTTTGAAGGCTAAACATGATGATTATCATCCCTATTTTATCATAGCGAAGATTATATGAGTGATAAAAAACTCATGGACATGTTGATCTCCACGCCTGCACTACTTTTGTTTTTTTTGGTATCATCTATTTCGATTTATATTATACTTCAGCGCTTATTAATACTTTTGTAGATTATTATATTTTTAATAATACTTAATATGATAAATATTGTGAATATAATTTTTTGATAACAAATGATATGATTCTGTGAACAAATGAAACGACTGAGTTTCTTCTGGATTCTTCTTTGTAGGTTACTACCGTCTGAACCAGTGGTAGCTTCATTTGATATTGAAAAGTGTTCTGTAAAGACCTAAACTGAATAAAAACTTTTCATTTTCATAACTATTAATAATAATATTTTTTTATTTTTATTGTAATTTGATTATTGGTCCATGTTATGTTGACTGAAATAAATGAATTATTATTATTATAACTGTGGAATGAACTTCCTCTGGGAACATCTCCGGAGCGATACGACCTGGCGTCCTTCAAAAAAAGAGCGTACACAATTTTCAAGGGCCGGCAACGCATTTCTGGGACCTGAGGTCTTGCAAATGTTCGGGCGGCGGTGTCACTTACCATCAGGTGAACCGTATGCTCGTTTGCCTCCTGTTCTAAAAAAAATTCTAGCAGTATGGTCCACTGGCTGTCCAAGGCTTTAGATGATGACTCTCCTAGAGATGGGTTTCAGAGGCTGATAGTCACGCTTGTCTTCTACGTGTGGATGTGAAAGGACAGTTAAATGAAATATAGGCATTTAGAAACATTTTCATTTGCTTCAAAATTCAATTATATCACTGGCATTATAAACTAATAAACTTCCATGATAAAAGGGGCTATAATTGAAATTTATTCCATTTAAATCTTCAAGGTGTACTCATTTTCAATTTTGCATAACAGCCCGGTGATAACAATAAGAAAATGGAGAATTCCACCGTTACCTTTGTTTTAAGGGTTCATGCAACAGTATAAAGGGTGCTAGAAAACATTTCGTGGCATTAAGAAGACTTTGCGCTCCGTTTGCAGAATCGTTAGGTTGCCTCGCTAAATTGAATTGTACTACCTTCAATATATTGTATATATACTCAATTCCTAGTACCAAGTGTGAATTCACTATGCGATCACATGTTTACTGTATGACGTTTTTGTAAACTTATTTACGATGGTGCAAATACCAAAACTAACACGAATACATTCACCTATTTTTACATTCTTTTTTATGTACATATATCATATAATATATAATTGTAATAGAAATAGATCATTAAAATTTTAAGGAAATAATGGGAACTTATTGTATGAATAAACAGTAAAATAAAACCCACTTGTTCTAATATCCAATCTTTGGAAACTGGTTTACTATTTTTATTTTCTTAACTAATGGACCTATTTTAAACGAAAACTTGTATCAATTCTATGAATTTTATCAACTTAATCAAAACACCAGTTAATATATGAATATAACTTACTAAATATATGAATAAACTATTATCTTATTCGGTATGAAGATTGTATAAAGGTCATCATAACAATAACGAAGTACTTAGATAAATGCAACCCCTATTTTACCTTTTCATTCGTTAAAGTGTGTCCATTCACCCTCAAATAAACGAAGGACACTAAAGCAAAACGTTTCACAACCAACAAGCTTGCTTTGATATGTCTATTAAAAAGAAAATTGTTCTGCAAAAAGGGAACTGTGATTTTATTACCATCTTAAAACTTGTCGTAATATGCCCCGTTAGGAGAATTAGGTACTTTTTACATTATGTTCGGCGCTAAAATTTGTTATAAAGCCACATAATTTCTTTGTTCACTAGCAATATCTATTATTCTTCCCACTTTATTGCCATAACAAAAAATGACATAATTCCGTTATAAACTTCATGCCTTCTTATGTCGACCTTTAAGTATGCCTGCTACCCAAAGATTATTACAAGAAAAATACCTCGTAAAAGGGCTTAGGTAATAAAGATGTAATACAGGGTGTAGCTACGATTAACCCCATCGTTTGATTTTATGTTAACATCCAAGGCACTTATAAGGGATGAAGCCATTTCAAATTTTTGCAGCGGTCACTCTATAGAGGTATAATGTAACATTTTCGGAGAGAGTAATTTCAATTAGGTTGTTTAATGAAGATTTCGCTTTCATTAGTTAGTAAAATCTTAAAGAGACTGAGGGATAATTATGTTATAAAATATAGATCTCGTTTTTAAGGCAAGGGCGACTGCCTAATTGGCTTAATTTATAATATTTTTTTGCAACAGCAATTTTCATGACATGAAAAATGTTCTTTGTAGTGATGTAACGAATATTGAATTTTTAACATTCGCGAATGCGAATACGAATATTTATCTTCAATATTCGCGAATGCGAATGCGAATATTCGTTACATCACTAGTTCTTTGTAATATAAATTGATCAGAGTTTTGGACGTATACCAATTTGTTCAATTAGAAAATGTTGATATCTAAATATTTTATATCAAATATTTGGTGGCTTTTTCAAGCCAAAGCGAAGGTCTAACTTGTTATTATATGTTATCTCCAATACGTAACCATAGTTTTAAATTGAAATACTTACCTTTTTGTTGAAGAAGGAAGTCAAAGATTTGTGGCTTTTTCAAGCCAAAGCGAAGTCTAACTTGTTATTATATGATATCTCCAATACGTAACACATAATTTTAAATTGAAATACTTACCTTTTTGTTGAAGAAGGAATATCTTAAGTCTAATTTTTTTTTCAACTAAACGGCTGAAAAAGCCAAAGCATGCAAATACAGGGGTCTGGGCTCCGAATATGATTTTGTCCATTCGGTGTCGAGACCTTTGGTCCATGGGGTCCTCCTTTGAGGCTTTTCATGGAAATTTCGAAAAGGTTAGTCGACATCACAGGTGACCGAAGATCCGGCACCTTGGACAAAGAATCAGTCTGGCAACGCTGCCAGTGTTTTCGGAACTTTGCCGAAAGGGACTTATTTTAATTATATTTTTTAAGTGTTTAAGGTATAATTTATTTTATTTATTCAGTATATTTTCTATTTCGATGTAATTATTTAAATAAATATTAATTTTGTTACCATCGTATAAAGAAATAATTTAGATCATTACTGAACTCAAGGCTTGCCTATTAATGGTATATTTTTTGCACTTGATTCCACGCTTGGTTGGCGTACTGTAGATAACAGTATAGAAAAAATAAGATAGATACGGTTCAATGAGGTACACCCGTATCTTCTGAATGCCATGTCCCTAAGATGCCTTTTACAGAACATAAAGAAAGAACACTGTTGGTGACAATTGAATTTTGATCGTAAGTCACTTTACTTTATAATGAACTAGCGACCCGCCCCTGCTTCGCACGGGTGCAATGTTGATCGTAAAAGGCACGCTCCCGGCTTCCCCGTCGGCCGGTATCGCCGCAAACCAACCGCAAACGCTACGCACCGCAATTTTTATATATTTAATATCTTGAAAATGTTCATTTAAATCATATGCTGTAAAGAACTACTTAGATCTTTATTCAACAATGTATTTAAAATATTAAATTGGATAATATACCCCTCCCGCATGCGCACCCCCGCCAATGCGACGCCCACTTTGCAACGGGACGGCCGTGCAGCAGAATAATATTTTAATTTCGCCATAACTTGAAAACCAAACGTCCAATTTTAATCATTCAAAGACCAAATAT
This sequence comes from Leucinodes orbonalis, assembly GCA_019425675.1. Classification (NCBI taxonomy): domain Eukaryota; kingdom Metazoa; phylum Arthropoda; class Insecta; order Lepidoptera; family Crambidae; genus Leucinodes; species Leucinodes orbonalis. Next base: position 24,708 of record PQWD01000025.1, read on the forward strand.
TATCTACGTAAACTTTTCTTAGTGATGAAATAATTTATTTTGTTAAGGATTAGTAGCATGAGTAAAATAAACGCGTTTTAATGTAGCCAAAAAAAATTCATTTTTTTAAATAAAAAATGGTTGTTGTGCTTCACCGACATAGGTAGGTATAGTGTGTCGCGGACTTTTTTGTAGATATTAATGAGATCTACACTTAGTTATAACATTTTATAGTTCTATCTTTTATAGTTTAGGCAGAATACGCAAAAAAGCAACTTTTCTGGTAGTTTTTTTCCTTTTTTGTCCGAAAAACCCAAAATATCTTACGGAACCCTATTTTTTTTTCAAAATAAAATTTAGCCTATGTTATGCGGGATTAATTTAGCTTTCGAATGGTGAAAGAATTTTTAAAATCGGTCCAGTAGTTTTTGAGCCTATTCATTACAACCAAACAAACAAACAAACAAAGTTTTCCTCTTTATAATAAATAAATAAATATAATATCTACTGACAATCACACAGCGCCATCTAGCCCCAAGTTAAGCGTAAAGCCTGTATTATGGGTACTAAACAACGGATAAACATACATGTATACATTTTTTTTGTAAATACATACATATTATACATAGAAAACACCCAGACCATTACAAACAGACATGTTCATGCACACAAATGTTTGTACTGCCCGGGGATCGAACCCGGAACCCTTAGTGTTGCGGCCGACCTCTCAACCGCAACACCAAATGGGTCGTCTATAATATTAGTGTAGACTAGCGACCCGCCCATGCTTCACACGGGTGCAATGGAGACATTCGAAATAGGCACGCTCCCGCCTCTCCGGTCAGCAGGTACCGCCGCAAACGCTATGTACCGCAATTTTTAAATCTGTAATATCTTCGCAAATATTCATTTAAATCATATGCTGTAAGGGGCAATATAGATCTATTTTAAACCAACAATTTATTTTAGGTATTTAATTACATAAGGATTCATGCTGTATTGGTTAAAATCGCTTCGAAAATTAGCCATTATCTGTCGTAAAAAGTAATTGACAAAAAAAATGTGGGTTATCCATAAGAGATAAACATACTTTCTTATGTATACAATACTCAGTACATTATTTTGATAATTCTTGTAGGGTTCAGCCAGCGTTTTCAATGTAGAAGCGGAATACTTAAATCCCACCAAAAACATTCTGTAAAAATCTAGCCAAGTCTCGATGGAGCTGCTTGATATCTCTAAAAAGTAATGTCCAAAGACGTGTAAGGTTCCTCACTGCGATTCTTTATTATTATGGTTAATGTTGTGAGACTTGGCCGTTGAAGAGTAGACAAAGATAAAATCTAGGCGCTCCATGACACCATTGCACCAATCTGTCGCCAGAACGCTTAGAGATAATCAAGCAGCTCCATCGAGACTTGGCTAGATTTTTACAGAATGTTTTGGTGGGAATTCACTTCTTTTGTAGAAACTTGAAAGGAATATTGGACGACCCAACGATATTGGGTGTAATGGTTGAGACATCGGCTACTACAAGGGTTCCGGGATCGATCCCGGGCAGTACCTACAAATATTTGTGTGCATGAAACATGTCTGTTTGTATTGGTCTAGCGCCTCGACTTGGCGGGGCACTACCGTGCTCCCCGATTTTGACATCGGATGAAGCGGCCCACCATGTTGATATATATTGTTAAAGGCAGTAAGTATGTCGATCTCTTATAGTTTGGCTGGGCTCTTTTGTTATCGACGCAGGGTCACAGGTACCCAGATCTTCGAATATCCAGTTTTTATAGTTTTTCCTTTATGTAGCCATCAAACCCTAACCCATGTACCAAATTTCAGCCTCTCTGAATTAATGGGAAGTACTAGTTCTATTTGATGATCATGAGTAAGTGATTGAAGGATTCTTCAAGACCTGAACTGGTCTGAACGAGGCGTCAACGTCAATGGAGAGATATTTCTCATCTTCGTTTTGCTGACGATATCGTCATCGTGGCAGAGTCATCGAAGAGCTTGCGGAGATGCCTGAACAGCCTTAATGAATCTTCCGACGAGTTGGGCTTGGCATGAATTTGGACAAGACGAAAGTCATGTTCACAGTCGTGTCATGCCACAACCGATATGCGTACGATGGCGTCCGTCTCGAGCGTTGTGCAGGAGTATATCTACCTGGGCCAACCATCCAACTTGGCCGGCATAACTTCGAGAGGGAGGCTAGTAGGAGGATTCAGTTTGGGCGGGCGGCATTCGGTTAAGCTACGTCATGTCTAACGTCAACTATTCGCAATACTTAAAGACAAGAAGTCTTTGGCAATGCGTCCTACCCGTACTAACATACGCAGCTGAGACATGAACACTGACTGCGAGATTGGTTCACAAGTTCAAAGTCACTCAACGCGCAATGGAGTGAGCTATGCTTGGAGTCTCTCTTAGGATAAGATTAGAAATGATAATTCGTAAGAGAACTAAAGTTACCGACGTAGCCCGCCGGATCAGTAAGTTGAAGTGGCAGTGGGCTGGTCAGTATGTCGCAGAACGATGGCCCGTAGAATCACCTAGTCCCATTGGTGTTATAGTTGATGAGATTTTAGCCACTACACCAAGGGTTCCGGGTTCAATTCCCTAGTAGTACAAAACATTTGTGTGCATGAACATGTCCGTCTGTATTGGGGCTGGGTATTTCTATGTATAATAGATTATTTAAAAAAATGGCGCTGATTAAATGATCAGGCGATATTATATTTATTCAATATAATGAGCAGTTGGTTTTGTACGTTCTACTACTTCTGTCTTTTTTTCTCCATTAATTTTGGGAGGCATTTGCCCAGCAGTGGGACTCTAAAGGCTAGATTAAGCCCCAGATTAAAAGATTTGTACCACTAGATTTTTGCAATCATAGTCGAATTTTACGTATTAATAGTAGAAGGGGCCATTACCATATCTCTTATATAGATCAGGATTCATCATCAGATACTCCAGATCGTCAGTTTTTGACATCGGAAAGCGGCCCACCTTGTTGAATATAAACTCGCGTGCAAGTAAATCGACTCAAGCCTCAAGTACGCATAACAAGTGATATAACTAAAAAATGCCTTATTATACCTCTATATAATGTTTTACATAATTAAAGCCTAGTAATTGAGCTTTAAAATGGTGTAAGTTGCATGAAAATCGATTCAGTAGTTTAGTAAAAAAGGTTAATGCTAATGATAATGTAAAAAATGTTGAAAATTCATACAATTTCACAGTATGGGGTTATTGTGTTTAAATGAAACAAAATGTGCGTAAGATAAAAAAATTATTCGTGTCAATATTTGGTATTCCCTCCTCTAGCTCTGATCACTGCTCTCATGCGATTCTTCATCGACCTTATCAACTTTTTAATGGATGATTGTGGTATTCGACCCCACTCTTCTACCAACGCAGTCTTGAGCTCATTGATGTTTGTCGGAGCTGGATTCCTCGCTCTAACTTTCCTTTTGAGCTCGTCCCATATGTGCTCAATGGGATTTAAATCGGGGCTGAGCGCTGGCCAATGCATAGTGTGAATTCCAACTTCGTTCAGGAAATCACGTGTGGCCCGAGCAGTGTGACATCGGGCATTGTCATGCATCAAGATGAAATTTTCCCCAATAAAGCCTTGATAAGGGACAACTTGATCCAGTAGAACATTTTCAATGTAACGATCACTGGTCAGACCTCCTCCCCGGCCTCCCCCAGGAACGAAAACAAGGTCCGTTTTGCCTTCTAAGGAAATTCCAGCCCACATCATGCAAGATCCGCCACCATATGCAACGGTTTCCACAAAGCAGCACTGTGAAAACCGTTCACCGGGACGACGGTATACCCGACCTCTCCTGTCGCTGCCATGGAGACACATCCTCGTCTCATCTGTGAACAGGACTGACTGCCATTGCTCTATGCTCCAATCCAAATGTTCTCGAGCAAAGTGAAGGCGTGCTTGACGATGAGCTGTGGTCAACTTCGGGCCTGTAGCGGGTCTTTTCGGAGTAAGGTTAGCTTCTTTCAACCTTCTTCTAACTGTCCACTGACTGACAGTCACCCCGCGAACTTGACGTAGCTCCTGCTGCACATCTACGCCGGTAAGGTGTCGATTTCGGAGAGAGGTCGAGACCAAAAACCGGTCGTCACGCTCCGAGGTGCACCGGCGTCGGCTGGTATTAGGCCTCCGAGTGAAGGCACCAGTCTCTTGAAACCTTCTGTATACTCTCGAGACAGCGGACTGACTCATATTCAAACGACGAGCGACTTCTCGCTGGTTCAACCCTTCTTGCAACAGGGCAACGACTTGAGCGGCTTCTTCAGGTGTTGTATCCATAATTTTCTTCAAATGACGGCTTTAATTTGCAGAGATGTGTTCAGGTCAACGTCTAATGAGCGACTGATAAGAAAAAAACGATTACAGGGGGTTTTATAGGGGTTGTGTCGCGCAAGTTGTGAATAGAGCGCAGAGCAGTTTACGGGAGGTTGCGTTCAGTTGCATTCTAAGTACAAGTGTTTATTTAAATTACTGATATTATGCTACCATTTGAAAGCCTAATTACTAGGCTTTAATTATGTAAAACATTATATAGAGGTAAAATAAGTCATTTTTTAGTTATATCACTTTTTATGCGCACTTGAGGCTTGAGTCGATTTACTTGCACGGCGAGAGTATATTGTTTTGAAGGCGGTATGTCGATCTCTCATAGTTTGGCTGGCTCTTTTGTTATCTAAGCAGGGTCACCAGGTTACTCCAGAATCTTCATTTTCGAAGTTTCATAGTTTTCCTTATGTAGCCATTAAATCTAACTCTGTACCGAATTCAGCTTTCTGAGTTAATGGGAAGTACTAGTTCTATTTTGATGATCATGAGATGGAGTGAGTGAGTATCTGTTCGAAAATGCGAAACTTTGCTTTCGCTTAACGTCGGAACTAAATGACCTACAGACTTGAAATTTTGGGATTTAAAGTAATATTTATATCTTACTAGATGACGAAAATTTCAGCGCTCTGGTATTATCCAAAGGTTCTCAAATCGGGGCCGAAAAATGCGGCGAAATGGATCCTGTAAAGGATGGTACGGCAGTGTTTGCTTCGCGCTCGACTGGCGGGGGCACTGCCGTGCCCCCAGATATTTACGGACATCACATTAGAAACCTCAAACATAACAGTATTTTTCCAACTATTCAATGGAGATATACACATTAAACCTTCTTCTTGAATCACTCCATCTATTAAAAACGCGCATCGAAATCCGTGGCGTAGTTTAAAAGATTTTAAGCGCACATAGGGACAAAAATAGCGACTTCGTTTTATTACTATGTTGGTAATAATTCTTCGAAATAGTACAATTTTTTTCTGTATAATTTAGGCCAAACTGACGATTGCAAATAGTTTTGGCTGGGAAACTAGACAACTTTTAACGGTTCAAATCCAAACTACACAAAGTTTTGAACAAGTTCACGAGAGCCAGTGTCCTGCATAACTAAGCGTTGGCGCGACGATAATGGTGTTTGTATTTAGAATCCACGTTTATATTACTTTCACAGAAGATATAGAATAAATGCATAGAAAAACTTGGATATTGATATAAATAAGTCAAAATTTAACTACCAACCAGTGTTTCTCTCTCCCATTTGAACCATTCCAATCAACTCCTTTAACATTTTTTTTGGACCAAATTTCCCGATCTTCCGCTTTCCTTGTGCAGCCACCACAAGGACCTTTCGCAAGTAGGTGATCCATCAAGCCTGAAGACGCACGCTACGGTGGCCAAGACGGGCTGCTCGGCCATCGGTTCTGTGACTTTAGTTCTCCTACGGATTGAATTACGCCCAATGCTGCCGACCGACTCAAGCGGCGTGGATGGGGTTGGGGTAAGACAGGAAATTTGTCTTTTAATAGCTTTAAAGATGTGATAAGGACGGCACCATACTACGTTCTGCTACATGAAAACTGGTAATTATTTTCGTTCGAGGTACTCGTATAATAAGAACTTAACTTCACGAAGTAAGTTCGTCTAATTGGGTATTTGACACCACTAATCGTTGACGCACATTTTATGAACTGTCAAAAAGGAACGTTTCCATATATTTTGTATGAAATTATTGAAACGTGACGTCATTGCACACTAACATCAATGACCTAATATTTATTGGTTTCAGTGTATCTAAAAAACAATATTGCAATAAACAAAGTGATCAATGAAACGACATGTAAAAAAAGTGCACTTTTATGAAATAAGGTTTGGTATTTTATGCGAATGGTGGAGAATACCGAATTCTAAATTTTCTTATATTTATAAATAAATTATTTAATTTGATGCGATTAATCTAAACATTGGTTGCTCGTTTTTATTGACCATACTCGTATATAACTGATTACATACATTACATCAAACATAATATATATAGTAGGTTACACATATCGCAAGATGTTTACCAAAACAGTATATAACCTAATCCTCAAACACCGAAATGGGGTATCGAGTAACAAACCTATTAAATTCTACCACTGTCGTCTGACAAGCATGTTTATTCCTTGATATCGTATTGTACATTCCCGGATAAGTAGTGTTTGGCCTTTTCACTCTTCGTTCGCTGTCTCCTTCCCCCCTTAAATTGGTTTCCTATTGTTCTTGCAAGGTCGGTGATAAATAAAAAACTTTGCAATCCAATTAGAAACTAAAACGAGAGGTATTTAATATCGGTTGTTGTGTACTAGAATTATTTTTCTACAACTAACATATATTATTTTCTTTTATCTTACAAAGTGTGAAGGATGGACCTGACGCTCACCTGGTGGTGAGTGATACGCCTGACCATGACAGAGAGACATTAATTGAGGCTAAAACTTATAGACAGTTAATATTCTTCATCAATGCCGCACTGTGCCCGTCAATCGAGACTTCAGATATACCTGGTAATTTTGTAGTGCCCTCATCCCGAAACACATAAGTGCAAAACACTCAAGTTTCACGGGACGATATCTGGCCACTGCGGTGGTACCTACCTAGTCGACTCAGTACCAAGTCTACCACCTAGTATATGTTACGAAGTGAACGAAGCATCCATTTCATTACCTATTACCTACGTTAGATTTTATTTTATTTATTTGGGAACAGCAAACAGTCACATTATCTATTATATATAAACAATGTTAAAAAAATTAAAGTTTAACAATAATGTGGCCCACAGCGCGCTCCTCATATTAAATCTTAAGTATATGTTTAGGCCGCCAAACGATTAAGTAACAATACAAACTTATAAGGGGAAAAAATGCAAATTAAACAGCACTACCTACGTCTATTTCACAACGACAGAACTCAATGATGATTTTTTAAAGATGACGCATGACCTAGTTAAGCTGGTGGGTAACAGATGGATGTCAACTGCTAGGGATCGGCCCCGTGGAAATATTTAGGGGAGGTGTTTCGTTCAGCAGTGGACATTTTACGCTGTAATGATGATGGTGATAAATTTAAGGTTACTAATACCAAAAGTGCAGTATTGAAGAAAACCAAAACCTTTAAATTTGTTATTCCTGTACAACTTAATATTTTAAAACGAATCATATAAAAGAATGAATGATAATGGTGCTACCCAATAAAAATCAATAAAACAGAACAATTGAGTGCAAAAATTTACCACGGAGACACAAAATGATTTAAGTTTAAAATTACCGGCATTTCAACCCAGAACACATATCGTTAACTGTACAAAACAGCACTGTGTTACTTCCCCCACATCTGTAAAGCTGCGAAGGCCATCTTGCGAAGGAATAAATCCCCTATCCATGCTGTGCGGGCAGGCTTGATCTCTTTAGTGATACGTTATATATTTACTTTGTTGTAGGTTATTGAATCTGAAAGTAGTAAGCATGCTATATATATGCATTTCTTATTGATACTGCCTAGATTTACTATCAGCAAAATGTATAATATTTGTCTACTCAGCCAAAAACATAACGTAAGCAATGGAAAGAGCGGAACCTCCTGTCACAGGAATTAATCGTAACCACTAGCTGGTTCCTAACACTCCAACAAATAAGGATATCTTGTGATAGACTGAAATAAAT
>PQWD01000028.1:0-28097 GCA_019425675.1 Leucinodes orbonalis
GCGCAATTGCCCGTGAAACTGTAAAGGCCATCTGCGGCAAAGGCAAAGCGTGTCGGGCGCAGTGCGCATGATGGAGGATAATAACTGTCTAACAGTTTAGTCTTTTAACGCCGCTTGTCATGATCAGGCGTATTGCTACCATCAGGTGACTGTCCTGACACTAATAACATAAAAAAGGTCCTCCAGACCTCGATAATTGGAGACCTGGCATGAGACGCCGACGAGTGGAGAAGGCTCGTCACAGAGGGCTGTGACACCCAAGACCTCGACATAGCCAAAAACGGGCTAAAAACTATAATCGCGGATAAGCACTCCGCACAACCCTGTTTGCATGCCATAAGTGCGTACGTCAGTCTTCTAGTATTGGCTTATTAGTCACGAGCGGCATTGCTCTCTCCGAACAGGCGCTGCTTCAATCATGTGAAAAGATGTATCAGGCCTAATGATGATGAAACCTCTACTGCGTCAGCTCTTTCTCTTTGAAGTGGATCTAGATGGCGCTGTGGATGTCTGATTTTATTTATATATCATCAGCAGCTCATTATAAGTCAACACCGAGGGCACGAGTCTACCCGTAAAAGGTGTATGTATGAGCCTTACGCCCACGCGGGCCAGTGCGATTGCCGACTTCAAGCACAACATTTGAATTCTTTGCAGACGTTACCTCATGATGTTTTACTTTACTATAAGACGTCAGATAAACGTACTCGTACATACATATCATTTCGAAATTCAAAAAACTGCTACGCGGTGGGATTTGAACGTGCACCCTCACATCGAAGGAACTGTCCACACCAATGAGCTACCGACGCTTATATTTATATGTCTAACCTTAAATTAGTAACAAAATTGTAAAACCGTGTATTAACTTCATCCTCAACTCGGCATTTATTCCATGTCTATTTCTTTATGGCGCTCGCAATCGATTCTTCCACAAACAAAACCATAAAGAAAGAGCTATTACCATGGACTTAACTTGCGACAATTCATGGTCTTATTCAAATTGTTCGTGCGTTTTGCAGCTATAAAAACTATAATAAATTTTTGTGTAAATATTCTAGGTGCATTCAAAATATTTTTTAACATGAATTTCTTGGTTAAAATATACAGGTTAATCAATTTTAAAGTCAAATAGTAACAATAAAAATTGAAATACCAAATATTAACTTTATTTTTAAATTAATTATTATTTCAGTTTCAAATTTATATAACTTTTTGTATTAATAAGTTCTTTTAATTCAAAGATTCGTATATATTAAATACTTTTATAAAATGATGACGAATAAAAACATACGAAACTAAAAATTGAAGAACTAATAAGTCGAGCAATATAATATTCTATATAACTATTCTGAATAAAAAAATAAATAACTATAAATTTGTATCTCCCTTGCACTAAGCATGTCAAATGTCTTAACATACCTTCCAACAAAACAACTCAAGTATACTAATAAAGGGAAACAAACAGCAAATCGATCCAGGCGTTCGGCGACAGCGACAAAGGTGGCGCGTCAACAGACAAAGCCGCGCGGCGAGCTTGTTATCGGCGACACGTCACTCACGCTTCCGTACGGGGGCCGATCAGGAGTGTGAAAGTGAGAGACTTTGTTAAAAGGACGAATAGATGCTATCTGTGTAGATATTGTTCATTGTAATATTATTTTTAATTTATTTGTACCCAGGCTTACAACCGCATTGAAATAAAAGCCTCAGTAACTCCTCATCGTATCTGCTATCGTCCAGTGAAAGTCCCGTCAAACAAGGTCCATTTCAAAGATTCGCCGAAACAAACGGGTTCCGGATACGATCCCAGGGCAGAACAAACATTAAGTGCATGAAAATTTCTGTTTGTATTGATCTCGGTGTTTCTATATATTAAAAGAATGTATTTACAAAAAGAAAACGCTATATAAGTTATGTATGTCATATAGTATGGTTATTCTTAATAAAATACGCTTAAATTGGCTCAAAATGGCGCCGTGTAAATATCTGAAAGAAAAAATTATTTAATTTTTATTTTTTTGTAATGGTGATTAAATGATTATGATTTCGATTTTAAGACAATTTCAAAACAAAGGACAGTCTGAATTCGACAAATACATATTTTTTGACACCAAATACCTATTTAATATTTGGCGTCGTATGTTTAATGCCGCATCCACTGCTCTCGATATTCGGACATTCCGGTTAATAATTCCGAATGTCGAACTGGCGCCCATGCGAAAATTGCCAAACCCGGCCTTCGTAAAAGTTACACCTGCCCTGACATTTCAGCTACTGTACATAACTGATCATATATCGACGCCAGCTACGCAAACTACGTCGTGATTTCTACGTTCCGAGTTAGACTAATGAACTTGGAATACGCTTTTGTATATTTCATTAAATAGTAAATTTTATATTAAAACTTCATCATCATCAACAGCTCCTTAAACGTCCCCACCGAGGGGCACGAGCTTACCCGTATAGGGTGATTAGGCCTTACTCGTCCACGCGGGCCCAGTGTGGATTGGACGACTTCACACAGAACCTTTGAATCTCTTCGCAGGCGTGCATGAAGGTTTCCTCACGATGTTTTCCTTCACCGTAAGAGCGTCGGATAACGTACATATAATTTCGAAAATTCGAAAACACATTGGTACGTGGCGGGATTCGAACCTAAAAAACATATTTAAACAATATTATATTTAGATATATAACATTTGGCGACCCATGATGTGTAATTGGTTGAGATGTTGGCTCTCACACGAAGGGTTCCGGCTTCGGTCCCCGGCAGTACCTATTAACATTTGTGTGCATGAACTTGTCTGTTTGTATTGGTCTGGGTGTTTTATATGTATAATATGTATGCATTTTAAAAAAAATTAAGCACTTATGAACGTCAAAAATATACAAAAATATAAAAAACGTTTAAAATACTAAACTCAAATATGATTTTGATGCTTTGAAAAAAAGCGCTTCAGTGGTTGGCCTGTGAGTTAGTTTGGGACTAGATGGCACTGTGTAAATATAAAAAATATAACAATAGGTACTGCTCTTCATTTGAAGGTATAATCACGTGATATTTATGCATTTATAGATATGGGGTGATTGGGCCGTATCCATCATAGACGGCCAATGCGGATTGGTGGGTGTAAATGACCACCATCCCAAGATTTGTAGTCATTTATTTATTTATTTTATCTGCAATGTGACCTACAATCACGGAATCATCTTCGTCTTCAGCCAATCAGGTGATTCGCGCTCCAACGCCGTAGTTATCGACTGCTATGTTTTAACCACAGACATCCGAATATACAATTAGACTGGACAAGCCGCTAAGTTTATAGGCAGTCCAGTGTCGCAATTCTTTCGGTTCTTACCTGTGAAAAGTTATTATATTTCTTGGTAAATTTACTGATTCATTGCGATGATGGCATGTTACAATTGCACAGGATGGCATTTTGGAAAACACGGTAATTTCTTCTAATATTCGTGCGTCTTGATCGTCTCACAGAGCGTAAACTGGTAGCCAGTATGCGTCGTGAGCTTACATTTGTCGCACTTAAAAACGCGGCTTGCCCCATCTCCTGTATTGGGAAATCTGGGTTTTAACTCAGACTCGCATTTACTCGCGTTACGCCGTGAGTAACGTATGCTCGATTAACGCGATAATAAAGTTACTCGATACGTTTTGTCGAACTCAAACTAAGCACTCAGGGGGTTACCGCAATTTCTTAAACAGTATTGTTATAATGATACGTTAGCATTTTTGTACCAGAAAAGACGAAGTAATATTATTGTAACACTGTTTTAAGAGATGGCGGTAACCCCGAGGACTGGTAATAATCGCACAAAGGAACAGAAATAGTAACTACTTGTGATGTAACGACTATTCGCATTCGCATTCGCGAATATTCGCATGTTTCGATATTCGCATTCGCATTCGCAAAAAACGATACGAATATTTTGCGAATGTTTTTAACAAATTAAAAGGAAATTATTATATAGATAGATGCATATGAATTAATAACACAATAATAAGCAAGCTTTATATATTTTATTTAATGATATGTGAATTGACTGTTCCATAGTATGAAAACTTAACCCTTTTTTATTTTTAGAACCTTAAATGAAAACAAAACTTTTCGAATGAGCTTTCTTTCTGTGACTAACTTCGTTCATTAAACCTGTATAGGTTCGGGCGCTCGGCTATGTTCGGTTTCAACATGGCCGGCACGAAATATCAAAGCTGTCAAATATTTGACGCGCGCTTTATTTGAAATTTAACATTCGCATTCGCATTCGCGAATATTGAAGATAAATATTCGCATTCGCGATTCAATATTCGTTACATCACTAGTAACTACAATTGTGACAATATCTCCATAAACCGACCTTGTATTAGTTATTGATCTCGACCGCAGACCCGCGCGCCACTTTCTCTCTCTGAACAAACTCAAACACATTCATCTTGAGGTAAACAAACGTTGCTGACCGTTGAACGTTACCCATTAGGCTTATTAGTTTTCAGATCATAAACTCGAGATATTATAAAAATCTGGACCTTTTTCGCTAAGTGGTCAAAACTGGCGGGAAAAAATAAAGGCAATATGAAACTGCTTTGTGGTGTCTTATTTTCTATAATTGTCTACGAAAGAAAGAAAAAACTCAAGAAAGCTTACTTACTAAACACTAATTGTTCCCAGGGGTATTATATATCCACGTGATAACACATTATTCCGCAATATAACATAACGTAATATCGCTTTGTTGTTTGCTTGCAGCAAGTCGACGAAAGACCGACGCGCGGTAAAACATTGCTTTATTTTTCCAAAGAGCGTCGGTGGCTCAACTGTGTGGACTATCACCTTCCTACCGGGAGGGCTGAGGTTCAAATCCCGACACGTACCAATGTGTTTCCGAATTTTCGAAAATATATGTACGTTATCCGACGTTCTTACGGTGAAGGAAAACATCGTGAGGAAACCTTCATGCACAGCTGCGAAGAGATTCGAAGGTTGTACGAGTGTATACTGTAGTAGTAGCCTTAGTAGTCCACGCGGGCCCAGCGCGGCAATCCGCACGTACGTTATCCGACGCTCCTACGGTGAAGGATAACATCGTGAGAGATTCGAAGAGATTCGAACCTGCGAAGAGATTCGAAGGTTGTGCGTGAAGTCGTCCAATCCGCACTTGGCCCGCGTGGACGACTAAGGCCTAATCACCCTATACGGTAGGCTCGTGCCCTCGGTGGAGACGTTTAATGAGGTGATGATGATTTTTCCAAAATAAAAACTATTGTCTAAATAAAGTAGTTTTAGGGCCGGCAACGCATTCCTGTGACCTAAGTTGTTATAAATGTCCATGGGCGGCGGTCACACTTTCAGTCAGGTGAGCCGACTGCTCCTTATTTAAAAAAAATAAAGTCTTTGGTTTTCCTTATTACATAAGCTATAAGGTACCGTCCAAATCGGGAACGGCAAGTTTCAAAACATAATAAAAGTCAAGCCTTTTATCTGCACCTTATTTTTGTCACCTTTAATCGGTATTGACAAAACTGTCGTGCGCACACAACACATTAAGGGACGGCGCAAACCGAATGCAATGACATTGCACCCGGCTATAAATGCAAGGTGGCCATTAGGCAAGCATTGCAGTAGGGTGTCCCAAATTATGTTCAAAAAGAAATGTCCCAAGCCATTAAAATAAATAATTTGCGAAAGTGATGTTATCCTTATCAATTCGGTTACAAATTATTCAAACCAAGACTAACTAAAACTAATTCTATATAATACTGCAAAAAGACTTGCACTGCTGCAGAAAGCCTCCCTAGATAACTTACATCAAAATAGGAGTTCTGGACTGCAAGCCCCGCTGGTCGAGTTCAGTGCATGTTGGCGGGTTGACAGCGCCTCGTTTACTATTCGATAGGATACATAATATGTAGTGCATTTAGTCTCGTCACAAATTGAAAACACGTCAAACATTATTTGGAAAAAACGTCTGACATAGAGCCGATTGTTTAGAATTATGTAAGCCGCAACCTTCTTCAGGTTGTGTCCATTTTGACTTGTCATCCTACACTGCACATGCCAGTGGTTTTCATTCCAGAACGTTCTGGTTCTAAAGGCCTGTCCTAATATTAAGCAGATATGCTTACCAAGTACGCCCAGTGTAACTGGGTAAGTCAATACTGTTAAGTTAGTTGTAACGATGTGCCATTAGCCCGTGAGGCCGGCTTGAGTCCCGAATGAGTCAGTTTTAAACAAATAACACTAGTCTGTGACTGTCAACTGCCAAACTTAGTCATCCCTATGATAGTTAAGGATTTTGTTATAATGTCCAAGTAATAGGGAGGTCTCAGTACTTATAACAGGTTAGATGGCCGCTGATATCCGTTCTTTACTTATGTTTTTTTATACTGTGTTTTGTCCCTTACCTTACTGAGTAGGAATGGTGACAATCGTATTCTAATCTGCCGTTACCACTGCAGATCTGTGCTGCTAGCACACAAATTATTAACAAAATTTTACAAGATTTTCTTCAGGAGAAAAAGTGGGAATGTCCATGAAATTACTGACTTGTGTACATCCTACTTCAATGCCATATTTCATGATGGCAGGATGTGACGTGATGACATGCACTTTTTAAATCGGCTTCATGAAGATTCATTTCTGTCTGGCCGCTGACCTTCGTTTTTAGTTTGGATTAGAAAATTTCTATTTTCGATAACCTCATTTCATTTATGTCGCGTACATATGTTAATTTCGGTTCTAAAATTAGGTTCACCATAAAGCAAATATTTCTGATATTATTTTTAGTAACAAACATCGTACTAAGTAACTTTACTTTATGTTATACTTACCAGGCCATAACACAGGTAAAATAATAATAACTAATAAAACAAAAAAAATACATATATTTCAAATAAAGAAGTGAAAAGTAAAACAGAGCATTTAACTCCTGTTTAATGTAATAACAGTTACAATGATAATTAACATAAAAAAAGGCGAAGTAAAATCATCCCAGTCTAATTACAGCTTTAGATTCAAAATCAAATGATAGTATCATCATCATCATCAGCTCATTAAACGTCCCCACCACGTCAACAAACACATTGGTACTGTCGGATTTGAACCTCAGCCCTCCTGATAGAAAGGCGACAGTCCACACCATTGAGCCACCGACGCTCATAGTACGACGATAGTATATACCATCTAATTTGAATCCCAATGGTACCTTGGACAATGCTTTATTGGTAAACATTCCGGTTTGGGAAGGCTTTCCTGTAGGAAGTCGGTCAGGAAACATTAAAGTAGGTAAAAAAGTATATTTAAAAACAGTAATATTAAACATGCATAAATTTAAAAATAAATACCATAGAATATAATCCATTTGAGCGTCGGTGGCTCATTGTGTGGACAGTTGCTTCCCGATCTGGAGGTACAGGTTCCAATCCGCCAAATACCAATATGTACGTTCATCCGACGCACTAACGGTGAAGGAAAACATCGTGAGGAAACCTACGAACGCCTACGAAGAGATTCAAAGGTTGTGCGTGAAGTCGTCCAATCGCACTGGCCGCGTAGACTACTAAGGCTACTACAGTATACACTCGTATAGTGTAGGCTTGGCCTCTCAGTGGGACATATAACGCGCTGATGATGGTGATCATGAATTTAATGTGATTTTTCATTAGATTTTTTTTCCACAAAAAAAAATCAGTTAATGGCAGTACAGAATTTCAAAAACTTTCAAATAACCGTCACTGCCAATATAAATCCAATAAAGCAACAATCCCCGACGGCTGAACTGTCGCGCCTAGCGTCTCCCAGATACTTAACAAGTATTTTTTATGCACCCCCGACATTGCACCGAGTACGAACGCAGCGCGGCAAATTGCTATTTTATGATACATGAAAACGCCGACGGAAAATTGGAAGTCAAAACCCGTTTTGCTTGAGCGACCGAGATCGTTAATATATTTGAACTTGAATTCACGATGAGATACATGGTGGATTGCCAGAGATGTTCGCGAAAATAGATTCGAGATAAGAAACGGCGACAGAAATAGGCAAACTTTGGTTCCTTTTTGCGCTGGTGAGGTAGGTTAGGAAACTTAATGAGGAGTGTTATGCACTTACGTGTTTTCGGGATGACGGCACTGTCTATAAATTACCGGGTATAAAGACCTAACATATGTTGTCTCAGATGACGGGCGCAGTGCATTAATGGAGGATAATAACTGTCTATCAGTTGTTGGTCTTCTTTAATGCCGCTCTGTCATGGTTAGGCGTATCCACTTACGCCAGACCGTCCTGTACACTCAACATAAAAAAAACTTAATGAATTTACTTGTGAAACTTAAGTATGACCAAAAAGCCTCAGGGAGACGTAGAATATCTGCGTGGGAGCACATATCTGTCTTATTTCTACTGCCATGGTCTGGAAATGTTTCCTTCTCTAATATAAGTAAAGTAAGCAACTGCAATTTTCGGGATTACAAGTGTACTTTCAGGTTCAAAGGCTCTTACTGATGGTAAAATTGCCGCTTGTGTCAGCTAGACAGTCGGCTTACTTATTTAATCGAGTGTGTCAACTTAATCAAAAATATCATAATGACATTTCTGTCTAATAATATACAAAGCTGATTGTATTGTAGAATAATAAGTCAGTAAAACTGAAGAATATTTCTAGAAGGCAATAGGAAGACTAAGAAGAACTGAATGAAACTTGGTGACCCAACTAATTGTTGCTACATCATACAATTGAATGGTGCTGATCCAAACATGCCATGAGACGTAAACTATATCGGAATACAAATCTGTAGTGTACAACATTTTGTCAAAAAACTAACACATGGGGGAGTGTTACCACGCTATAGTGATGTGCCATTTCGTAAACCTTTTGAAATGTCGATAAAAATCAAACATTTTATCCGTCTGGTATGACTTGTCATAGGTATACTAACTAACTTAGCTAAGCGTGTTAGGCATGGGTCTCCGAAGTAGTATATTGCTAAACGCTTCTTATTTCCAACACGCACAATGTGTGAATGTTTTATCCGAAAGCCATTAAAATCAGTAAGTCAATTTCATGCATATATATAAAAAATACCCTCAAGATCAGCAAAACCTGAGGCTGAAAGAAAAAAAAATGTTAAATAGTTATGATTTAATCGTAATGAATATTGCTTGATGTTACGTATTAACACAATCCATCAAAAGTGACGACATTATTTCAATAAATTCCTGAAACGCTCCAAACGTATGCACTTTTTTAACTAGTCAACCAGCAACGAGAAATTGATTGAAAAATAAAAATTAAATAACCAAAAAAAAAGAACACCAATCATAATCTCGATAGTTTCGATAGCACATTCCTCCTTATCGGAGATATGTGATACGTTGTTATCATGAGGCGACATAAGTCAAAAAGGCACTCCTTGTGATTGGTGTCGGCGCCGGGAGTCGATCCGTACTGATTTGGGGCTACAGTGTCGATATCATGTAAAGAAAAGAATCTGCCATTTGTTTTCGTTCTAAAAAAGTATGATTTGTAGCAAATAATATGAGTAAGCGTCGGTGGCTCAATGGTGTGGACTGTCGCCCTCCTACTGGGCTGAGATTCAACTCCCGCACGTACAATGTGTTTTAAAATTTTCGAAAAATGTGTGTACGTTATCCGACGCTCTCACGGTGAGGAAAAAATTATGAGGAAACCTGCGCACGCCTGCGAAGAGATTAAGGTTGTGCGTGAAGTCGTCACCCCGCACTGAGCTCGCGTGGACGACTAAGGCCACCACCTATCACCCTATACGAGTAGACTCGCCCTCGGTGGGGACGTTAAATGAGTAATGATAATGTTAGTAATGTTATCAGTTTTTCATCCATAAATGTCATCATCAGCCTATTATAGCCCACTATAGTGAACAAGCCTTTCCGCACAGCATAGCTATGAGGAGATTGGCCCACCAGTAAAACCAATTCGGATTGGTAGGTGTTAACGACTGCCATCTAAATACAGGTGCGTGCACAGAGATTATGAGTAGGGTATGCAAACTAAGTGCCATAATCGCACAATAATAAATAATTTACATTTTTGACAAATTGAGTGCTGTTGATGGCAGCAGATCGCCTGTGGTTTGAAATCTGTAGAGGAAAGTGGGATCATTCAATACGTTGTCGATTTTCAGGTAGTCTGGACGCACAGGGTATGCACTGCTTATTTGTATACATGGAGTGCACGCTACTGCTAAGATTGTATGCAGGACCGACGACTTAACGTGCCCTA
Organism: Leucinodes orbonalis; assembly: GCA_019425675.1. Classification (NCBI taxonomy): domain Eukaryota; kingdom Metazoa; phylum Arthropoda; class Insecta; order Lepidoptera; family Crambidae; genus Leucinodes; species Leucinodes orbonalis. The sequence continues at coordinate 10,276 of PQWD01000028.1, forward strand.
CGAAGCACTGAATCATCTTCCTTTTCGGACAATCGGGTGATTCAGGATGTATAAATACAAATTATTAAATATCCGGCGACATTCACTCGGCGCAATTTTCCTCCAATTCAGGCAGAGCTTTTGCCATGGGTAATAAACAACAGATAAATATATTTTTTACATAATACACTCATAATGATACATAGAAACATCCAGGCCGATACAAACAGACAGGTACCTGAACACAGATGTATGTACTGCCTAGGGATCAAACCGAATAAAAATAGCAGACTTCTCAATCAATACATGGGTCGTCAACTCTGCGCACAAGAAGCAAAACAATTGCTTTTATATCACCAATTGTACAGGACGGTCAAGACGCTCACATGATGGTAAGAAATACGCCTGTCCATGACAGACCGGCTTTTATGGAGACCAACCATTGATAGATTGTTATTATTCTCCATCAACGCAACACAACAGATGTTATATCTCATATACCCGGTAATTTCACTAGCTACAGAGCCCTCATCTTGAAACACGGAAGTACAAAACACTTATATTTCACGGGACCATATCTGGCACTGCGGTGGTACCTACCTAGACGACTCATTACCGAGTCAACATCATCCGCTCATTAAAGGTCCCCACCGAGGGGCACGAGCCTACCCGTATAGGGTGATTTAGTCGTCCACGCGGGCCCAGTGCGGGTTGGACGACTTCACGCACAACCTTTGAATCTCTTCGCAGGCGTGCGCAGGTTTCCTCACGATGTTTTCCTTCAACGTAAGAGCGTCGGATAACGTACGTATAATTTTTCGAAAATTCGAGAATACATTGGTACGTGGCGGGATTGAAACTCGGCCCTCCCGGTAGGAGGGCGACAGTCCACACCATTGAGCCACCGACGCGAATGAGCGACCAAAAGCATGATATTAATAAGGTATCCTGTGTCCATTTTCCGGGATCACTGGTGCAAAAACACTCAAAGAATGGTCTGCTTGTTTGTTAACTTATAACGTCAACAAGTATGACCATGTGCATTGTTACTTTTGCAAAACGCATAGGTCGTTTTAACAAGTTATTGTTTCAAAATTGCAAAGGTCTCACTCCAATCGTGCTCAACTCAACTTGTGATGAACACGTCTTTTACCTAGCCATACTTGAAGCCAAAAACATAACTACATAACAGCATTTCCAAACTTCCGTGTAACTTTGCATGATTGCAATTTCGACACCAACCCGAACGACTAAAGGCTATTACTTATTCAATATCTGACAGGCGCATGTCAGCGATGCAATCATGGATTCATGACTCATGCGGGAATCGAACCCACTACCCCTGTTAATGCACAGTTAAGAGCACCGTCATATGATTAAATGTACAGGTGAAAGGAGATAAATAAACGAAGGTATGATTTGGTGCACCAATTCACAAATACAATTAGTAAATAGGTTATGAAGGCATTTACTAAGCTTGCTAGTATTTTTCCTTATTTAATTAGTTAATTGACAACCCATATGGAGTAATTGGTTGAGACGTCAGCTCTTACACCCAGGGTTCCGGGTTCGATCCACGGGCAGTACAAACATTTGTGTGCATTATAAGCAGATTTTATTAGTCTGGGTTTTTTCTATGTATAATATGTATTTACTAAAAAAATGTGTGGAAGTAGGTAGGTATGTTTATCCGTTGTTTAGTTCCCATATTACAAGCTAGATGCTTAGTTTGGGACTAGATGGCGCTATATGAATGGCAGTAGATATTTATTTATTTATATATTTAACCTAATATAATCTGATTACGAAACTCAGTAAAACTTTATGCCCGCCTTCTACCATAGACTACGCAGAGTCAAGGCACAGACAAATTGTCCGCACACCCATCCATTACGGGACATGCAAATGTAATGGCGGGCGGAAGTGCGCTGCGAACCGCCTGCCGCCATGCTGTTTCCGATCAGGCTCCCGCGCGAATTAGCCCTTTCTTTTGTACTACATCATGTGGTGGGTGAATGAGTAGGAACGCGAGCCGAATGAATAATCTTCCTGTGTTTACATAGAATATTAATGAAAAAATTATCATATTCACTTCTCAAAAACGGCTCAACCGATTTGCATGAAATCTGTATCAACCTTTTTCTTTTCTGTAGAACATGACATCTAATTTTGCTCATTTATTGCTAACATTGAAATGGGCACACATTCATTCTTTAAAATTATTAGTTTTATTTTCAGTTGCATTAAGTTAATACTAATACAACAACTAAATGTTAGACGACCCATTTGGTGCTATGGTTGAGGCGTCGGCTATTGCACCGAGGGCACGAGCCTACCCTCAAAGGGTGTATAGGCCTTAGTCGTCTACGCGAGCCCAGTGCGGATTGGATGACGTCACGCACAACCTTGGAATCTCTGCGCAGACTTGCGCATTTCCTCACGATGTTTCCCTTCACCATAAGAACCAACATGGCTAGGAAAATACTGATCAATACTTACATGAATAAACGTATCCTTTAGACTTCACCTTAGACCTTACCTGAAACAAAAAAAAAACAATTGAGACCACATGTTGAAATGGTTTTATTAATGATTTATTTTTGTCATATGTAATACAGGTGACTAAACTGCATTTTAATAAATAGATTCATTATTTTTAGCCACAATAAAAAAACAAGAGCATGAATGTACATATCCGTTGCAGTTAGACTGCCAACTTCTGTCGACATAACCATTACGACTACTACGAGTTTTAGCTAGTCCTCCCTGAAACACCCTAAGGCTTGTTGTTGTTTAGACCTAAGCCATCTACGTTCGACACTTAGGCAGCAGTGACGTGCGCAGGTATTATGATAAGGGTATGTAAAGTGAGTGACACTAATCGCAAAATCAATAAATAATTTACATTTTTGTCAAATTGATTGCTGTTGATGACAGGAGATCGATTATGGTTTAAAAAGGAGCGATTCAATGGGCAATTATCCGGGTTGTCCAGACGCACAGGGTATGCGCTGCTAACTTGCATATATGGTGTGCACGCCACTGTTACTCGTTGAAGACGTGAAGGTCAATAGTCAACAATCTAACTTCAACAAAAAAGTCACCGCATAGATTATAACCACCACAGTTAAAGAAATTTACAAATTAATGTTATATTTGAAGTGATCGAAAAGAGGAAAATGAAAAACCGATGAAAAGAGGTTTTTTTCAATGAAAATTAAATGTTCATATCAAAGTCAAAGTCAAAAACATTTATTTCAAATTAGGCTTACAAAAAGCACTTATGAACGTCAAAAAATAGAATAAAAAACGATTAAAATACGAAACTAAAATATGAGTTTTGATGCTTTGAAAAAAGCGCTTCAGTGGTTTGGCCTGTTGAGAAAGAAGCACTCAAGAAAACTCAACAGTGTAGCCTTTTTTAAAAACAATTCTTTAATGTAACAATATATCATAAACACTGTAATAGCTGAGCAGTTTAAGACCACGGATTGTTATCACATAAATATTCGTCAATAGTGTAGTACCCTTTTTTAAAAAGGTGTTGTTTGATTATAACTTCAAACATATGAAAGGGCAACTCTATAATATTTTGCGGTACCTTATTGAAAAACTTTATACATCTTCCTATAAAAGATTTACCTATTTTATGTAGTCTCAAGTCCGGAACATCAAGTTTGTTTTTATTCCTAGTATTAAAATTGTGTGAATCACAATTTTTCTTAAAGGTGTTATAGTATTTACGAGCATAAATTAAATTTTCTATGCTACATATCAACAACGAATACTTCATTCGTAAACGTTATTTTCACCAATTATTTCCAACGCGTTACCTCGTTCGGTTACATCAAAGTCTAATTTCACTGTCACACTTAATTCACCCCTATATGATTAACAAACCACCCCCCGTTCAACAATGTTAGGGTTGAGCTTTCAGGTGTAAGCATCGTAATTATTTTATCAAATCGATAGGTTACTGCATTTTTGTTGTTTGAATTACCGTGTATAGGCATCTTATTAAAAATATCATCACCGTTTTTACTTCAAAAGTTGTATTATAAGATTTATAAGAGTCATCTGCGCTCATCTATTCACCAGCAATGCTTTCAAGGCCATCTGCAAAAAATATTCACCAACACCAATAAAGATTGTGGTTTTCATACAACATCACTATGCGATGAAGAACAGTTGCCATAAAAGTAAAATCAAGCTTTAGTGAGTCGAAGATAAGTGTTTTTTATGTCATAAGTGAATGGGACGGTCAGTTAGCTCACCTGATAGTAAGTGATACTCCTTACCGTGACATACACAGTGCTGAAAAATTAATAATAGTAGGTAGTCATTATTTTCTCAACACTGTCCTGCGCCCGTCACCCGAAACGAGAGATAGAGTTAGGTCTCTTATTCCCGATAATTTATTAGCCACAGTGCCTAACACTTCTATTTTATAATACGATACAAACCAACCTAGTCAACTAAGTACCGAGTGTACCATCTAGTAAAATATTGATTTAACATTGTTTAAAATATAATAGAAACAAACCACAGATACAAGGACAAATAAACCTAAAATTGTTTCAAGAATGGACTGAATTGTTATAAAAAAAAAAAACTATCCTCAGTGGCAAGAAATGTGAGTGTAGATAGTAGCAAAAGAAAATACGACACCGATTATTAATACAGAAATAAGGCGCCACAAATCTTATGGACTTATTTACCTAAATATAGCAGTCAGCAGTCCGTTATCCTAATCTTAGTTCGTTGACATTGTCCGTTTTTGTAACAAATAATCCTTATAATTCAACTAGAACTAATTGATATCTTGCTAACCACAAATCATAGTTTGCAACTAATACGCAGAATCCTTATCAATTTCTAGCAGTCAAGTCTGTAACCTAATATTGGGATTAGATAATGAAGGTTATTTAGCCTTTCGAACAATTTCAACTATCACAAGATACCATTGTTGTGATAACAATGGACATGAAATTGTTTTTAACCGTTTATTAAAATTAATTAGGTATAATAATAAAATAAATATATAAATCTATACTAATATTATAAAGCTGAAGAGTTTGTTTGTTTGTTTGAACGCGCTAATCTCAGGAACTACTGGTCCGATTGAAAAAATTCTTTCAGTGTTAGATAGCTCATTTATCGAGGAAGGCTATAGGCTATATATCATCACGCTACAAGCAATAGAAGCGGAGCAGCAATGAAGAATGTTTCAAAATCCGGGGCGAAATTTTCTTTCTTGGAGATTCCGCTGCGTACGCTGCGTAAACGGTTAAAGTTTTGCAAAAGTCATGTATGAGAGTATTGTTACCCCTTTAAAGGTCTACAAAAGTCCGCGACAGCATATGTCTATCTTTTAAGGTTAGCTCCCTTTAACATATTTTTTGCTATTTTTTTTTTCTAAAATAATGCATCATATTGCGAAGCTATTTTCATAAATATGATATCAATCCTTATCCAAATAAATACATTATTTATCACAAGTATTTTATTTTAAACAAAATTGCCCTTTACGTCATTCAATTTAAATGAATATCTTATGAGATATCGCAGTTTTAACTCACCTATATAAACGAAGTAGCGGGTTAAAGAGAGCGTTAGACCAAAGTAACTATTCCACGCGGACGAAGTCGCACGCAAAAGCTAGTATCTTATAATGTGTGCCTTCGTTCAGCAGTGGACTTTCTAGGCTGTAATGATGATGATAAAATATCTAATGATATTCACACAGCGCCATCTAGCATCATATTTAAGCGATAAGTTTGTAGTTAGGGTAAACAACTGATAAACATACATGTTCTTCCACACAAATGTTTGTGATGCCGGAGGATCGAACCCGGAACCATTGGTTAAGTAGCCGGCGTCTCGACCATAACACCTCATAGGTCGTCAAAAAAAAGTCAGATAAGAAGTATAATACCGCAACATATTAATAATTCGACTACCTTGCTTTTCAAAGCTGGATGAGGAGTGCGGAGGTCCGAAATATCTGGCGCCAAATGGGGGAAACCCCTGTCCAGCATTGACAATATATTGAGTAGGGAGAAAAATTAATCACATATCGAATACAAATATCTAAAAATATGCTCGTAAGATCGAATTTGAAAAAGTAAGCGTAATAAACTTTGTTACGAGTGCGGTGAGCAATCTTCAATGAAATAATATTTTTTCTACAATCTTAGGTGCAAAAAAAATTGTGACATTTGTCACAAAAAAAAAACGGCAGAACGATTCATGAAACAACAATGTGGCATATTCCAATAGTGCAAAAACTTTCCGTGGTAAAATAAGCACTTAATATCTCTGCTAGTAATGCACAACCCTACATAGCTCTTTATCGTGGCTTTACTCGTGTTTTGTTAATAAACAATGACTTGCGGTCTGGTAACCTGACGGTACGTGTCGGCGCCTAATTTATTTTTTGCTGAATAATTCATTGGGCAAGATCAAGGGATTGCCTGTGGACCTCGCATTTTTGCGAACTTAGCTCAATTTCGCCTGTCGTTAAGGCTTCTTCGAAATTTTCACGGCTAAATTGACTAAAAGGTAATATGAAAACTTTGGACGCGCTTGTCTGTCTTTGAAAACTAATGAAATTATTTAATGTCTCAAAGTTTAATCAAAGTCTGTATTAATATAAGAATGGCTGTAATAATAGTTTAAAATGTTTTTTGCCTAACTGCCTCAACTAGTTATTAATTTGTCGTCAAAAGTTCGGAGTAACAAACAAAACAAAAGTTTCAAATCTCGAGCATAAATCATTATTGGATTTTGTTATTAAAATAGCTAAAGCATGTTTTGCATGAGCTTCTTTGTACAAGGAATTAATATGCTGCTGAATTTTATCAATTATCCACTACATACAACATTTGTTGATATTAATTCGATTTTATTTTTAAACGTCGTTCGCCTTACAAAAGTGTTCACGCTCAAACCTGTTACACCTTGCAAGGAAGTTTCACTTCCTCAACAACTTTACCTCTCAATACTTCATTATGCAGAGCCTTTATACAAGTACTCACCTAGCCCGTCACATAACCCGTCTAAACTTCAGCTGTTCGCTGTAAACAGTTCGCAACTAGTCTGGAATAGTCTAGAACACTTCTGGTTGAACGCTTCGAACTAAGATCCTCAACCGATCTCTAACTGCGAACTAAGATCCTCGACCGGGTATGCCCTGTAGTTTACAACTATATCACATCAAATATTTGTGCATGATTTGCTTGTTAAAAACAAATCTAAACAATAACGAAGAGTTAGCTGTAGATTGTGAGTTACTACGGAATCCTCGAGAACTAATAATTATGAACTGTGATATGTGCCTATTTAACTGTGAGGAAAAGTTAAGCCAGTATGTTTGAAGAAAATTGTGGCAATCATGCTGAACACCTGTGTCTAGCATAGGACTCAGAAATATTGAAAAGAATCTTATTAAGAGAGATATCTACCTCTAATTTTTTTCATGCACTCGGTGTTTAAACCAAACAATAACAAAAGATTGATTAATTATAGATTAAAATACAAAAATAATATATTAATACAAATACAGGTAAATATAAAAAAACATTCAGCATTTTTTTACAATTGTTTTCTGGTTTAGCTGCATACTCGTCCCACCCATGCTTTGTCATAGGGTTTCCCCAAATAAGTATTAGGGTCTTCGCCCCTCCTTATAAGTAGTGAAGGCTTTTATTGGTTACTACCAATGATGTAAAAAGTATAGATTCGTGATATGCTCACAAAACAACCGAAAAAAGTGTTCCGAATGCAGTGACAGCACACAACACATATTTCGAATGAGCGAACATTTACCTAAACAAAGAGCCTACAGCTGTATTTCTTCGGCGGTTCGTTTTGAGGCACGGGTGGCGTATCTACCTTTATATATACAAATATCATTGGTTCTATCATAAAACATGGCATGCATTCAAAAAGTAAATTTAGATTTACTATATTTACAATAATATTGTATATGGTCCCGCTGATGGTACATTGCAACAATCGAAAATTATGCATAAAAATTTTAACCTTAACGCGTCATCATAAGGGTACAAAATAAAAAGCACGAGCATACTACAACGTCATTATGACATGTAGCGAGCGACGTGATTATTAGTGAACTGACATGATGGGCAGAATTTTACCGTAGACACTTTTTGAATGAGATAGTGCACCTAGTTAGTGTAATAATTATCTATCATATGGCTAATCGGGCTTGTGTTATAAATACTATTGATTGCTTGCAATAAAGTAATGATATTGCTAGATATCACATATTATTCTCGTAGTGTTAGGGCTAGATTCGAAAGAAAGAAAAAATCTTATTCAAATAAATCTGTTATGTTACAGATACTTTTGAATCGTCAATTGTTATTATCATATTTTTTTGTGACTCTACCACCGGTTTGGAATAAGTAGGATTCGATAGTAATCATACAACCATCGTAACCGATTTTATCGAATAGTTCCACATCCTTAATTATTATTTATACTCAATTTTAACCATGAAACTTGAACTAAATCTATTAAAGGCTTTGTGACAGGACAGTATACTGGAATTGTACCCGTATCCGCATTCATACAAACGTAAATTGGTTCCGTAATGAGTTTGTTTGGTTTTGAAACTCGTCTCTCCGAATGGAATGATATTTCGTGTATTCGCTGTGTCGTTATTTACTACTGTTAGCTGACCGCCAATTTATAACTAAAGTATATACATGAGAGTTCAATTTACACCGGTTCTAATTTAAGCTACTGTATTTATTGTACTTCCACCTGGTTGAGGTAAAATAATATGTCAGGTTAGTTCAAAGTTAAATTATTCATCTAATAATAATCGTAGCTATGATAACGAAAAAAATATCGGAGGTGTGTACCGCCGTCTCTTAAAAGAGAGAGTACAAGAGTACGCTCTTTTTTTGAAGGTCTGCAGGTTGTATCTGTCTGGAAATACCATATGCGGAAGCACATTCTATAACTATTTGGGAGTAACATTAAAGAACTATCGATAATGAGAGTTTGTATTTTGTTACCAAGTCGAAACTAATAACTATTTTAGCCCCACTATTACAATATTGTTATGTTCACAATGTTTATTTCAACACTGTGAACCTCCGCTAAATCCTATTCAACAATATCCTAAATCCTAAACCGAGATTTTCACTACCGAGATATGAAACTTTCTCAAATAAGTTTTAAATCCCCGCTAACAAATACCGCTAGTTTCGAAGAGCACCCGATGTTCTCTCTTCCAGATTTCAGGATTCTAGAGCATGTCTCAGCCATGTCGGGATCTACGCTTTCCTTTGAAATTCAAATGCAAGACGAATGTCTTAAGTTCTCAACTGAATAGATGGAATGTTGTTTTTCTAAAGGAAAATCTTTATTAACTCTAATATATTTATCTGTATTTAAAATTGACGAAGGAGGTATACACACAGTAACACACAGGCTGACATACTAAGTACGTTAACTTTTTTCGATTTGTGAAAACGACAATTTCAAAAATTTTCTATGGCATTACAACACTATGATGTCACAGTTTTAGACTATCAACTGACGCAATTTGAACACTTTGATTTATAATTTATAGGAAAAAAACATGAAATAAGGATATATTAAGATGTAATAAATTCTGTAATTTTTTGTTCAGCTTTATTTTTGAATAATGTTAAATCTGTGACTCAAAATTTTAATGTTAAAGTAAGCAAATGAGCTGTGGTTCCTTTTTTATGTTGCCAAGTGTATTTTTGGTGACATACCATTTACAATCACGTAGTTACTGTATGCTTCTTTGCTTCCGAGAGGTACTTTCTGCTTAAATGGAGTCCGACATCAATAGAATCGCTTTTCTTAGCAGTAATTTGGATAGTTCTAAGGAATTGAAAATTAAAAATATAATTTAGTGAAACCTTCACGTTAAGGAATTCAAGGGAAATATTTAAATATACTTTCATAACTTTAAGAAAAAAATAGTTTTTAATCTCTTTTTTAATGGTCAATTCTACCTTTAATTATGCCAACACTACTGAAATAGGCTGCTGTCTAGCTAGTACTTTCATGAAGTTTACGTTTTCTTTGTTGAGAAAAGTACAGCATCTTAAATAAACATACACTATTGGTCCATACCACACACGCGCGAGAGCCTAAATTCGCCCCATTCTAACAGCACAACAGTTAACATTTTTATTAAAACAAAATCATAGCAAACGCCGTGTACCAAGCCCGCCATGCCATACATCACGGGAACCATTTCCCTTCGCCGAAAGGGTCGCTGAATCATACTTCTCGGAAGGGCCCGCCCTGCGCGATCAATAACATAGTGTATGATCAATAACTGTGGAAATCACTACAAATTTTAATAACAAAAACTGTTCGCGATTTTACAAATAAATATGGTTTAATTTTATAAAAAAACTTTTGCTTGATATAAAAAGAAATCCAAAAGACAAAAAAACCAACTTAGAAAAATAATAAAAAATAAGAGTATGAAGGAGAATTTGGCGAAAACTTCCTTTTTTATTATATAATGTCATTGGCATAAACAAAAATATTAAAAGAAAGATTGATTATAATTCATTATGATACTTATGTACGGTAATTTAAGTATGCTTCTGTGTATAAAATTATTATTAATAATACCGTCACTATTAAGTAGATAAGCACTCATATAAGCTGAGACGGAACCCTTTGACTTTTTATTTTGTGTTTATAGTTTTAATTTAAAAAAATTAGTGCGTAGTAATATGTAATGTTTTTTCTCGACTATGTATTTTTTATTGTAAAGGTCAATAATAATTTTTCTTTCTTTCTTTCATATTTATTCATTATTCAAGCTTCAAAATAACCAAAACCACTGAACATTATTTTCACACTAAAATACTCTAAAACCCTGCTCTAAAACTTGCTAGTCTAAAGAAAAACATGGGTATGTATAAAACAGTACACAGACATATCAGGGTTCCGCAATAAAATGAAAACAACGTTAGCACGTCCGACTCACGGGCGGAAGCCCCAATGCTTTCGCTCTCTGTATGTAATTTTAATACCCCGTGCGAGCAACACAGATTTAATTTTGCGGAAAATCCGCGTTTATGTCATAAGCAGAAAGCGGGGCCTATACAAAATTGAAATTGTCTAAAAGAAAATGACAAATATTAACATGATCATAATTGCTTCCCCAAAAATATTTAACGAGCGTTATTGTGGTGTAAATGATAAAACTTATTACAATATAGTAACTGACAAGTATATAACTAAGGAAATAGTAGGTTACTATATTTTACTTTTAGGTATAAGTCTTTCTTTGTGACACCGAATAAACCGAACCTCTGTTCTCATTACTCCATTTTAGGGACAGGTATCTTTGTCTTTTCGAAAATGCATGTTTTTAAGGTAGTTATTAAAAAAGTTATAAAATAAAGTTAAAACCACACAAATCCAAAAAAGAGTATTATTTTGACTAAATTCTAGTAACTATGTACGTTGCCCTTGTAACTATTTGAATTTGTAATGAATGTTTTACCAAAGACAACTGCTTAGCTCTCCTAACTTGTACCACACCCTGAATTGTTACACCACGCTTTTCTGGTAACGCGAATGTTCTAAGTGCTCTAATAATGTCGTAATTACCGTCTAAAATATGAAATGGCTACGTTTAGTGAAAGACAGCAATTCCACCTGTTAAATTGTTGCCATTGCCGGTTAGAATGTGTCTTTACGGCACTTGGGCCGCGTTTAAAGTACTAAACGTGCTGCCTAAAACATGCTATTTATTATGCATAAAACCGCTTTGTTTTATTCTTATACTAGCAACCCGTCCCGGTTTTGCACAGGTACAATGCTGATAATAGGCTCCCGCCGCCCTGGCCTGCCGGTATGGCTGCAAACCTAAAAAATAATAGTATTTCTCCACTATTTAATGGGTCCTCTTCAATCACTCTATCTATTAAAAAACGCATCATAATCCGTTGCGTAGTTTTGAAGATTTAAGTATAAATAGAGATAAAGGGACAGATAAAGCTACTTTGTTTTATACTATGTAGTGATTTAATTATTTTAGCAACCAACGAACAAGCTTGATTACATGTTAAGCTTACTGAGTAATAGCACAGATTAAATAATATATGTAATAGGAAGATAAGTTTTATTCAGTAAGTACATATTTCTGATTGTTAAGAGAATAAACTTTTACAAATTCCGGAATGTCAGGAACTTCTACTTTTGTTTATAATAGTGTCTATGGTAGTCACTACCTATGACGCTTACCTACTAATTACTAGCTTATGTAGTTATTTTTTTAACACAACGCAAACGAGCTCGCTGTGTTTCCAATTCGTGAATGTTAAAATGTTTCAATTCTTGTTTTGGCCAACCTCAGTAAAACCATCGGCGTTTAATACCAACCGGCGAAAAAAAAAACAGATTTCCATGTCACTGTCAGTACAAGTGTTGGTCAGACATTAAAAAACCGTTCTAATGACAAATACGCCGTGAACCAGCGATTAAATTTGAACTTTATGAACTTGGAAATAAGGTTAAATTATGAAGATAGGGGATGATAGCCCCACTTGTCATGGGAGTCAGGATCATTTGTTGAGGCATTATTCCCACCTGGTGTCGGCTGACCGCAAACAGAGGTGATATGAATTAATATAGGGATTATTGTTGCGGTCAAGATGGCGCTTCCCATCCACTCATTTGTGTTGTGACCACTTTTACTAGTGTTATGGTAACGACGGTAGGGTATTTTTAAACTTTAAATCAATAAAGACTAGCTATCGTCGGCAACTGATTGTATGATGAGTTTTGAAATATATTTTTTTATGTTACGTTGTGTACAGGACGGTCTGGACGCTCACCTGATGGTAAGTGATACGCCTGACCATGACAGAGCGGCATTAAAGGAGACCAAAAACTGATCATCATCATCAGCTCAGTAATCGTCCCCACCGAGGGGCACGAGCCCGTATAGGGTGATTAGTCCTTAGTCGTCCACGCGGACCCAGTGCGGGTTGGACGACTTCACACACAACCTTTGAATCTCTTCGCAGGCGTGCGCAGGTTTCCTCACGATGTTTTCCTTCACCGTAAGAGCGTCGGATAACGTGCTGATAAACATTTATTATTCTCCATCAATGCCGCACTACGCCCGTCACCCGAGATAACAGATATTAGGTCTCTTATACACGGTAATTTCACTAGCTACAGTGCTCTCATCCCGAAACACAACAGTGCATAGCAATCTTATTTCACGGTACGATATCTGGCACTGTGGTGGTAAAGTAACATTTTATTTCACCTTATGGTAACCTAAGTGATACTCGTACTCATAACTCCAAAGGATCAATGAGTCTCTTGAAAACCTTTAAAGAGAAAAGCGTGGATAAGGCCACGGGTAACCACGCTCTGTCCCCTCTATGTACCTCTCCAATTCAAATCCATGACCTCAATATAAAGCAGCCATCTAAACTTAGCGCATTTCTATTAGTGCTATACAAAAAAAACAGGCTTACAAAAAATTACCATCGTCAGAAAAGAGCGTCATTTTAGTTGCACTTGTCACCCCTAACGCTTGAGCGGTCAACGGCCTCAGATGCGTCTACCCGGTAAATGAAGCTGGGAAAGCTGTCAAATCTTTTTGTTTTAAATTAAACTAGCGACCCGCCCCGGCCTCGCACAGTGCAATAGGCACGCTCCCGCCGCCCCGCTGGCCGGTACCGCCACAATACCCAAAAATAACAGTATGTCTCCACTATTTAATAGGTGCTATTATACATATAAACCTTCCTCTTAAATCACTATCTATAAACAAACCGCTTCAAAATCCGTTACGTAACAAAAGATTTAAGCATACATAGGGATATATGGACAGAAAAAGCGACTTCGTTTTATACTATGTAAGTGATTACATACATGACAGCACTTTTGTAAGTGTATATGAGCAGCCCAAGAAATATTACCTCAAGATAAACAAAAATCGCATCTAAAAGGACTGCCGTTTCGCGTGGCTTATTCATCAACGCAGTGCAGAAACGACCAAAGCTAGGGCTACGAAATTTGGACAGCTTTTATATGTACTAGCAATAAGAGATCTTGTGAAATTCAACCTCGAAGGGAGTAGTCCTATGCGAGTGACCACCATTGAGCCACCGACGCTCTTTTACATACAAAATACCATATAATATCTTTATAGTGATAAATAGCCATAGATTATTGTATTGAGATGTCTGTGTTAATAGCAATATATACCGGAAGTTTTTTTCCGTTCAACAGGATTTTCCAGTTTCATATTGAAAAATTCATCTAATCCGCACTGGGCCCGCGTGGACGACTAAGGCCTAATCACCCTATACGGGTAGGCTCGTGCCCCTCGGTGGGGACGTTTAACGAGCTGATGATGATGATGTAAAACTTTGTATATCAATAATGTTGTGTTTAATCGTGCATAATTTAAATTACTTATCAATCGAATTGAAAGTTTTGGTTGTCAGTTCATTGCGTTTTAGCTAGTGGACGAAGGTAATAGCAAACCCCCTAATAACTTAACGCATCTTTGAACCCGTTAAAACAAACGTACAGGAAACTTCGGATTCGTCTCGCCAGAATGATGACCCCATTAGAGTAATCACCATTTTGCTTTCATGTTGCGAAAGTACAAAATTTTCCTTTCAAACAATTTCTGAATACCCTTTATGACTTGATGTTGGTTACATCCTTATTCTTATGTCGTTAAGGTTCCTATTGTTAGAAAACGGTGAACAGTCAAGATGGAAGGGTTCCGCAAATTATTAGACGTGTCCCATTGAAATCAAAACATTAGAAACTTTGTATTATTATACAACTTGGGCGTGGATGTTGTGCTGTCTAAATGTAGAAAGATGCAACTGTTCGTTTATACAATTTAGGAAATTAATTTAGGTATAAAATAACTAAATTTTATTCCAAATCATACGTTAGTATTTAATAAATAAGGGATGTACTGAGACGATGTTTATTTATAAATAAGTAATATATATTTTACATAATTTAGAATATTAGTGCCCAATATTTAAGAATTAGAAGTTAATTTGTCGAATTAACTCTGCAGCCTCATGAAGCGATGTTACTAAACATCTTGAGAATATTTATTGGATAACACTGAAAGTAGTGACTATCAAATTTTCTCTTCTTTCCGGACCAATGCAATGGTAGACTCATAAAGAGTAAGTATAATTAATTACCAAGTAAATAATATGATTTATATTCCACTAAATGTTCCCTGCGGTATAAGATATTTTCCAGCAGTTAAACGTAGCTCATGTGTTTATGGTGACAGCCATGGTGACAGGCAACTTCATACCAAATTTTATCAAAATAGCTTCAGCCGATTAGACGTGACGAAGTAAAAAAACATACAAACTTTCATTTGTGTTTTGTTGCGATTCGAAAATATTAATTAAAAGTCAGTTTCTGCATTTCCATCCGTCTCACTCGTAGGAGAAGTATTTCGGTAATTATGAGGTAAATGACCGTGATCGCTTCCAGGGTGCCGTAGGTTTCAAATGCAGCCCTCGACTGTCGACTGGTTCATACATTTATGCTTTAATAAATTGGAAAAGAGGAGCGTCTTTACTTTGAATGCAGCATGTTTTGAATAAAGATTAAAATGACAAACATATTTGTTCTTATTAGAACATTTATATTTTTTTGCTAGTTAATAGTTTTAAAGCACAATATCTAGGACCAATGAAAGCTGCTTTTAGAGTTTCTTATCTAAAAGCAAACTAAGATTCTTTGTGTACGTTTGCCATAATAAGGTGCTAGGCTATGGCTATCACAGACATCAGAATATACATTAGACTGGACAAGCCGCCAAGTTTATAGGCAGTCCCAGTGTCGCAATTTCTTTTCGGTTCTTACCTGTAAAATTATTTATTTCTTGGTAAATTTACTGATTATTGCGAAGATGGCATGATACAATTGCACAGGATGGCTTTTGGAAAAAACGGTAATTTCTTCTAATATTCGTGCGTATTGACTCGTCTCACAGAGCGTAAACTGGCAGCCAGTGTATGCTCGTTGAGCTTACATTTGTCGCACTTTAAACGCGGCTTGCCCATCTCCTGTATTGGGAAATCTGTGATGGCTATGGATGGTGCTGTATGAGTGTCAGTGGATATTTATATTCACATTATAATAATTAACTCCCAAACACAACATGAATGCAAATTAATACACTTTCATAACACAGCCTCAAATCCAGGTTAATCCCGGGCGGTGTATTTTATGCAGCATTAAAGCTCCCTTGTCGATGGTTTAGACGAAGCTGGGTCATGTCAGCCATTTTGTTCTTACACCTTTGATAAGGATGGGGTGAATCGTTAAACACTGTACGTTAATTAAGGTATGTGACAGGGTAATATCCACGTGATGCAATCAAGGTTTTCATCATTTTGTTTGTTTGGTTTCATTTAGTATATGCAGGTTTGCTCATAGGGTTGTTAATGATATTACCTGGTTATATTTAACATAAACTCATATAAGAATTTTTGAACAATATACAGGGTTAGCTAAGATTTTCGCCTATAACATAGAAAGACCTTATAAACATAAGTAGAGAGAATATTATGTATCCACGGTAAACTATGCGAGCTAAGCTACGTAAAATAAAAAAAATGTCCTCTGACATTCACACAGCAGCATCTAGCCCCAAACTAAGCATTAGCCTGTAATATGGTTACTAAACGGATAGAAAAGCGGAGGACCGGGATATCTGGCGCAAAATGGGGGACACCTATGTCCAGCAGTGGACTGCGATAGGTTGAATACAATGGATACTAAACATATCATGTTTTTTTTTGTATTTAAATACCTATTATTTATAGAAACACCCAAACCATTACAAACCGACATGTTCATGCACACAAATGTTTGTATTGCCCGGGGAACGAACCCGGAACCCTTGGTGGTGTAGTAGCAGACGTCTCGACCATTAGGCGTGTCACTTACTATCAGGTGACGTCCTGACCGTCCTGTTCACGCATAAAAAATATATATCCCGGTATAGATTAGCTTAGTTGTTTTATTGGTAATAAGACCTACCTATTGTTAACCTATAAATAATGCAACAAATGACTTCATCATCATCATCAGCTCATTAAACGTCCCCACCGAGGGGCACGAGCCTACCCGTATAGGGTGATTAGGCCTTAGTCGTCCACGCGGGCCCAGTGCGGATTGGACGACTTCACACACAACCTTCGAATCTCTTCGCAGGCGTGCATGAAGGTTTCCTCACGATGTTTTCCTTCGCCGTAAGAGCGTCGGATAACGTACATATATTTTTCGAAAATTCGAAAATACATTGGTACGTGTCGGGATTTGAACCTCAGCCCTCCCGGTAGGAAGGCGACAGTCCACACCACTGAGCCACCGACGCTCAAACAAATGACTTGGATTTGATTAATTCACCGAGGTTAGTTTTCACATCGTTTAGCCGGCGGTGGACGGCCGGCTTTATTGTATAAAAATAAGTATTCTATTTCAAATTGTATGTGTCCACACTAAATTGAATAGAAGTCGTAAACTAAAAGAATTGCACGTCAGACCTTTGTCACGAGCGGTTCACAAATATATTACAAACGGGAAAAGTTTACAAACTTTTAATAGTTTTCGTAAACAAATAAATTCCTTGTTTATAAGGAAAATTCAAACAAATCAATACAGATTTCTTTATTTATCATAGGCGACTGTTAAAAACTTAAACAGCCATCTTAATTGATAACGTTTTTCAGCGGTGTGCACAAAGATTATAAATAATAATAATCATAATCTTAATATTTTCAGGT
>PQWD01000029.1:0-59171 GCA_019425675.1 Leucinodes orbonalis
GATGATCAATAGAGAGGTCAGGGAAAGACATGGCACGTGTGACAGTGCCTCCTTGACATGATCTAATACTTCCTCTCTCCGCCTCCAGCTCCAGCTCTTCTCTCTTGGCTTATTATTCTTTTTGGGCCGCCGCTAGACCGACGTATTGGCCCGTGTGGGGGACGCCCGCGGCCCTTCGACCAGTTTTGCATTTACGTGCAGGTTCTCGTCCCTGGATTTGTCAGACCCAGATTCTTATCTTCATTCCTTATCGCGCTTTAACGGAGAGCGGCAGATACCGCGACCGGTGATGTGGTCGTGGCAACGGAACGCAGGACGTAGTAATTGATACGTCCGAGTCTTCTTCACTTATATTGTGTGTAATTGCATCCTCGACGGAAGCAATAGAATCACAGCTCCTGAACTTGTGTTGTCTCGCTCATGGCGAGAAAGAGCGACAGAACAAGGTCGCATGAAAACGACAAACTCATCCGATTTGCCGGCCACTTTAGAACATGGTCGACTAACAACTTCTCTCCTAACTTCGCTGACGTACCTGAAGGTACAACGTGGGGGGCCCCCCCCGTATAACGTGGGGCCACCGCCCTCCGAAGAGGACGTACGGGATTCCCCAGCACCGGAAGTGCTGGACCCGCCCGGGAATAGTTTCCAATTCACGTGTATTCATATTTAAATGCTACTTGCGGGCGCAGCAGCCCCTCTCCCGACGGAGTAGAACCGGACTCCCCGGCCATTCATCCCTCGTCCTCCGCCAAACTTGGATTGGGTGACAGTTTAAGACAATATCCAGGTCGCGGCCCGTGCCCGCGAAGACACCGGCCACCGTTCCCCGAGACTGGGGTTTACGGGCGGCCCGACTAGCCGACGAAAAGTGTCAACTAGCCGCGCCTATTTGGTGAGAATTTAGCCGTCCAAAACTGGGACGTTACCAGGTGCACACGAGAGTATCACCACGCCCCCACCGACTAACCTAACCTAACCTAACCTAACCTAACCTAACCTTTTTTTTTTTTTTTTTTTTTTTTTTTTTTTTTTTACGTCAGGAAAGGCCTCGCCTACCGGCCCCTTGGGGAGGGGCGCCGGTTATGTGGGACTAGTGCGGCAAAGATGGAAGGTGCCGCATTTACCCACTAAAACCTGACGGTGGCCTTCTCGCGCATGTAGGACGGGAAAGGTGTCAGCGGACTTATACTCATTGCCCGCCCTGCGCTCTACGACGTCTCCGTCGACGGGACCTCAGGCCACTGAGGACTACCCGACCTTCGCGGGTACTGTGCAATGCAGGTAGTGGTTCCCCAACCAACTACCTGCTGGTACCCCCGCGGCATGTGCCTTTCCGGCGGCTTGCCCGCCCTTGGAGGCGGCTCGCCCGCCCTTCGCACCGCTGCTGGCCCTCTTGCTCGGGGGGTGTTGGTGCACCCGAGCTACCCACGACATGGTTTGCCGGCCGTTCCTTGGCAGCGCATAAGACGCAGGAAGGAGCGGCTACGCAAGTAGCCGCGAGATGACCCGAGATCCGCAGCGGTAACAGAGACCGCTGCGGTCCACCTCCGAAGGACACTGGAGCTTGGTATGTCCTAGCTCCAAGCATCGAAAACATCTGAGGGGGCGAGCGTCCAGCAGCTGGATCTGCACGGAGCTCCACCCCACCAACAACCTTCTCGAAGCCACCAAAATTCTGGCAGCTTCAGCAGGGACCTGTGCCCACGCAGAGCCAAGGCCACGCCCACCCCGTCTTATTTCTGCGATCTTCACTTCGCCTTCTCTGCATCCTGTTTTTTCCGAAACAGCTCTGGCCAACTCTTCCTTGGAGATGGAGTCATCCAAACCGGTGAACCGCAGCTCCCTGCTCTTCACCGGCCTGGTGACTCTGACTTCGTCTCCTAAAACTTCTTTAAGCCTAGTGGCAAAACATTCGGCTTTCTGGGCATCCGCGCCAGCCAACTCTATTATACGGCCACCTGTGACAGCGTTCCGCATTCTCAGGCCACTAACCCCAAGTTGCCCAGGGTCAATATTTTCCCGCGCCTTCGCGATCACCACTCCGTAGGTGAGGCCCCTCTTTTCTGCCTCAGAGTCCAGGGTCAGCACCACTGCTGGCGCTTTCGGGACCCGGATTTGGGGCCTTTTCCTCTTCTTGCTCCGCCGCTTGGCGGGCTTCTTTTTACCACTCCTTTCCTGTGCGGGCAGAACCGCAGGAGCGACTGGCACTGGAGCACTTCGCACGGGCTGAGTTGGCACGCTTTCTGTCTTCTTGTCTTCTTTTTCCCTTTCTTTGCCACTGTAGCCCAGGTCTCCTCCATCTGAGGAGACTGCTCAGTGGCAACTGGTGTCTTCTTTGCAGCCATAGTCTTCGCCCGCCCGCTTGCTCGCGGGGCAGGAGCTGGGTCAGATGGTGCAGTCATGTCCATGGGACTTTGCGGGCGTGAAATGGGCCCAGGCGCTGGAATCGCCAAGGCAAACGTACGCTCCGCTAAAGCCTTCTCTACTTTGACGGCGATGTTTGCCGCCAGCGTCTCCGCCGAGGTGCCGTCGGTCACGGCACGGCCAGCTGTCTCTGCTCTTCGAGACTTCAGGTACATCGCGTCGAGCTCGTCGCGGAACTTCTCCAGTTGGCTGGCCTGCTCAGCATTCTGCTTGCGGAGACGCTCCACCGTCTCCTGCAGTGCTCCCACTTCCTTGTCCGGGGTGCGCTGTGTAAGCACCTCCGCGACCGACCCAAGGTCCTGTGCCACCTCTTTGAGGGCCTTGATGAAGGTCCCCTTCAAATTGCCGGACTTCTCGGCGACACTCTTGACAATTTTAGCGTTGCCCGCGAGACGTGCAGTGAGTTCCCCGGTAGTCAGGTACTCGGCGGGGGCTTCCCGCGCAACGCTGCTTCGCCGGAGCTGCGACGAACTTTGACGCAGGCCACCATGCCGCAAGTTCTTCCTCGGCCCGCAGCCGAAGCTCCCTTTCCTTCTCCTTATTTAGAGCCTCTTTGGCTTTTGCCCACCCAACGTACTGGCCGGTAGTCGGCGGCCTCCCACGTCCTCTTTTTGTAGCACTCCCACGACTAGGTGTGCCACCCATTCCTCCTCTTCCTCTGAGCCGTCACTCTCCGGCTTTTTCCTCTTTATGGAGCCTGGCTCCGAACGCAGCGAGAGATTGCTGCCGTACGATAGCCGGGCGCAGTCGTCGTCGGAGTCGATGTCCGAAATGTATTCTTCTCCAGAGTTGTACCCGATGTTCGGTACCGGTGTCCTCGATAACGAGACGGAACACGGTCGCGTGAGTTGCGACAACTCTTCTTCCCCTAACGCGGACAGAACCGCCGAATAGTGTTTGCCCCCCCCAGATACGTGGGGCTGCCCGTCCCGTGGGACGGGGAGGGATTCTCCTGTCGATGAACGACAGGTACCCTCCTGGGGTATACGTTGCTTGTTGACACTATCCATTGTAACTTCGCTACTTCCGGGCGCAGCAGCCCCCCCTTCTTGCGCTAGTGACCGAGACTACCCCCCCGGCCATCCATCCCATCGGCACGCCTTCAAACCTTGGGATTTGGGGGTTTTTTATTGAGGTTGGCTCCTCGCGACTGTGCGAAAAGATCGAAAAGATCGCAACCAGTCCCCGGCTCCCAGACTGGGAGTAACGGTTTGCCCCCCCTGACCGCCCACATACGCCTCTGCTAAAGCAGAGGGCAGAGGACAGCCAGCCCCGCCGAGTATTTAGCCGACGAAGAATATACTCAAAGTAAAACTTTAAGATTATTCCCCGTCGCCCAGGGTGCACCGGCCCAGACTGTTGTCGTTCCCTGCAGAATAAAATTCGACAAGGACAAACAACAGTCCAAGCACACGAGGAGGTAACCCGGCACGCACCCCAACCTTTTTTTTTTTTTTTTTTTTTTGTATCCCAGGGGAAATGCCTCGCATACCGTGCCACTGGGGTGGCACCGGTTATGTGGGACTAGTCCGCCATCGTGGCGGAATTACCCACTAAAACCCCTGGGGTGGCCTTCGCGCGCGTGCGGACGGGGGGCAGGGTTCTCGTGAACGAACGTCAGCGTCAAACCCCCCGCCCTGGCGTATGCGTGACTACGCCGACGGGACATCCAGGCCACTGGACGTCCCGACCTTCGCAGTGCCCCGTGCAATGCGAGTAGAGACGTCCCCAGTCTCTACTCGCGGGGATCACTTGCGGTGCCCACGGCTACGGCGGCTACTCCGCCCTTGGCCCGTGCTCCGCGCGACTTCTTCGTCGGCACCTGGCAACCCTGGCTGCCGACGGCATGGCTCGCCGAAAGCCCCTTACTGGCGCAGAGTGCGCAAGCAGGGGCGGCCACACACGCAGCTGCGATGTGGCCCGGCTTTCCGCAGCGGTAGCATAAACCGCTGCGGTCCTCCTCGTTGGAGCAGCTAGCCATAACATGGCCCGGCTCCAAACACTTGTGGCACCTCAGCACGCGCGGTTCGAGCAACCGAATCCGCGCCGTGCTCCAGCCGATGGCGAGGTGCCCTATCTGCGCCAATTTTTTGGCGATCTCCACGGGGGCCCGGAGCCACACGCTCCCGAGGCCTCGCCCGTGGCGCCTAATTTCGCCGACCTTGAAGGGGCCCATCCCACAGCCAGCTGCCTGTGAGGCCTCCCACCACCTCTTCTTTGCGAATCGAGTCGTCCAGACCGGTGATGCGCAGCTCGCAACACTTCTCCGGTCTGGACACCCGTACCCCCTCGCCGAAAATATTTCGGCAGCTTTTTGCAGCGCGTCTGCCTTCTTGGCATCGGATCCGGGCAGCTCGATGATGCGCCCGCCGGTGATGGCGGTGCGCATTTGAGGCCCGGAAATCCCCAGCTCCGCGAGATTAATGTTCTCGCGGGCCTTTTTTAAGAGCTCGCTGTACTCGAGACGGTCAGCGGCTTCTTCAGCGATCGTGAAAACGACCGCTGGACCCTTTGGGGGCTTAGGCTGTCGTCTCTTCTTTTTCTTCTCTTGCTCTTCTTCTTTTTCGGCACCGCCTTTTGCGGTGCCTGCTGGACAGCCGGCGCAGGTGCAGCTGGCGTCGAAGTCTTCTTCTTTGTTTTGGCCTTTCGGCCCACCACCTCCGACCACGCCTCCTGTATAGGGGGAGGCGTGGGAGCCACCGATGCCGCAGACCTCACAGAGGACCTGCGGGTCGCACCTACACGTCCCGGCTGCAGAACCGGCGATGCGCAGGGCGGCGGTGAAGCCGTTACTTCCATCGGCGTCGCTGAGCGACGCCTTTCGGGGGTTTTGGAGACCCTCTTTTCTGCTTCTTTCTTTTTCGCAAGGGCTTCTTCCACCCTCGCGGCTACTATTTCCGCCATGTTTTGTTGGGGAACAGCTGGCCGTGCCCGGAGCTCGGACAGATCCTTCTTCAGCTGTTCCACCTGACGTCGCTGGGCTTCCAGTTCTGCCTTGAGGTTGCCGTTGGCCTCGCGCAACCTTTCTTCCTCCTCTGAGGCCTCGCGGTGCATTAACACCCGGGCGACCCCGTGTACGTCGAGGGCCGCCTCCTTAAGGGCCTTAACAAAGGTACCCTTAAGGTTCCCCGACGTTTGTGCCACCTTAACTATGCATTTAGAGCTCTGCGACAAACGGCCGCAGAGCTCTAGGAGGGACAGAAACTCTGGATCAGATCTCTTGGGGTCTGCGAGGGCCACTTCGCCCGACACCCTACGCTCCTTGATCCGAGTTGCCATCTGTAGCAACTCCTCTTCCGCTGTAGGCGGATCTCCCGCTCCTGTTGGTCTAGCAAGGCCTTTTTGGCTTTGGCTAGACCAACGTAGACACCTGTTGTTGGAGGACGACCTCGTCCTCTTTTTGAGGGGCGCGTAACCGACTCTTGAGGTCCTGCTCCCCATTCCGGGTCGCGACCTCGTCCGATCGGAATCTCCCCTCTCTTCCGCTTACGCAAATCAGAAACAGACATAGCACTGCCACAAGTTCGCTCCATCTCCGTTGCGTCGTCTGAATCAAGTTCAGACAACACCACAACCTCATCGTCATTCTCGTCCGCGCTGGATGACAAGCGCCGGACCCTCCTACTCCCTTTGCCCGCTTGGGCCGAAAGCTGTTTTGTGCCCCCTCCGTAATACGTGGGGCAGACGCGCTCCTTTTGGGAGCGCGTGCGGGATTCCCCAGCACCAGAAGTGCTGGGACCCGCCCGGAGACTCTTTTTCAAAACAGACTTTTTTTCCATAATGTTGTTCCACTTAATGGGCGTGGTGACCCAACAACACCCTCCCCTCTGCGTTAGCGACCGGGACTACCTCCCCGGCCATCCATCCCCTCGGCACGCATACACCTTGGGATTTAAGGGTTTTTTATTGAGGTTGGCTCCTCGCGACCGTGCGAAAAGATGAAAAATCGCAACGGTCCCCGGTCCCCAGACTGGGGATAACGGTTTGCCCGGCCACTCCCGACATCCTCTGAAAGCAGAGGAGTGGGAGCAGCATACCCCACCCCGTGGTTTTTTATAGTGGTTGTCTCCACGCGGCCCGCGTCTCAGACTGAGACACCGGCCACCGTTCCCCGTGATTGGGGTTTACGGGCGGCCCGACTAGCCGACGAAAAGTGTCAAACTAGCCGCGCCTGTTGGTGAGATTTTAGCCGTCCCAAAACTGGGACGTTACCAGGGTGCACCACGAGGAGGTATCTCACCACGCACCCCACCACCAACCTAACCTAACCTAACCTTTTTTTTTTTTTTTTTTTTTTTTTACATCGAGAATCCTCTTTACGGACCTTCCCCTGTCGACTTGGGTAGCCGACGAGGGGGTGTGTGGAGGCTCGGGACCCTGAATCGGGACCCCATACCCACTAAACTCGATGGTGGCCGTCGCGCGCATTATGGACGGGTAAAGGCATCAGTTGCCCTTCGCACATTACCCGCCCTGCGCTATGGGACTACGCCCGACGGGAAGCTCTCAGACCACAGAGTTCCTCCCGACCTTCGCGGGTGACCCGTGCAATGCAGGAGTGGCACCCAACCACAGACCTGCTGGTCACACCCGCGGCTTGTGCCGTTTGGCGGCTGACCACCCGAAGGGCGGCTGGCCCCCCTTGGCACTGCTGCCCTTCTTGTCCGGGGCCTAGAACACCCCGAACTACCGACGCTGTGATTGACGGCCGACCTTTGGCCGCACAGACGACGCAGGATGGTGAATCCGTGCACAACGCCGACTTGTGTCCTGACTTACCGCAGCGGTAACAAGACCGCTGCGGTCCACCTCACTGGTACACTTGGCCATTGGATGGCCAAGCTCCAGGCAGCGGTGGCACCTCAGGGGTCGAGCATCGAGCAGACGAATCTGCACCGAGCTCCAACCCACTGTGAGGCGCCGAGCTGCGACAAGGGCCCTAGCGGCTCGGCAGGGACTGTACCCAGACAGCACCAAGTCCCCTACCGTCCCTCCTAATCTCCCCGGTATTTATATCCGCTGGACCACAAAAACCCTTTTGAGCAAAGTGCCGTCAGCTCCTTTGGATATGGAGTCATCCAGACCGGTGACTCGCAGATCTCTGCGTTTGACCGGTCTGGATACTCGAGCATCCTCCCCAAGTACCTGCCCAATTTGCCGCAAAGGTCGGCCTTCGCGACACCTCCTGGCATCTCCAGTACAAGCGCCGTAATGGCGTTGCGCACCCTATGCACACCCCACTTCGTCGGTTGGATGTTTCCCGAGCCTTCTTGATGGTCCATACGTGAGGCCCTTTCTGCATCAGGGGCCATGGTCAACACCACGCTGGCGATCTTGGCACCCGCACTGCTGCCTTCTTCTTTCGCCGCTTCTTTTTGGGTTTTCGCCCTTGTTTCGGCGGAACCGTAGGACGCGGGCTGCGTCTTCTTCTTTTTGAAGTCCCAGGAGCCGGGGCTTCAACTGCTTGAGTAGCGACGGGTGGGCGCGACGCTTGCTTGGCCTTCTTCTTTGCCTTCTTGCCCACTACAGTGGCCACGTCTCCTCTGCAGGAGGTATGGTGGGCGGAAGGCTCTCTTGCTCTGGGACTTGCTTTTGTACCCGCCGGCTCGTCGCGGGGCGGGGGCAGGATCAGGCAACCCCATTGCCAACTCCATGGGGCTGTCAACGAGGAGCTGAGATGGCAGCTCTGTGACAGCGCACCCTCACTGTTTGGCAATCAACTCCGCGATTGCCTCAGTTGTCATCCCCGTTGATTGCGGCTCTGCCTGCCTCAACTTCAGCTTCCTGACCTCTTCATGAAGTTCAGCGAGCTCCTTCTCCAGCTGCTGATTTCGCTGGCGCAAATTCATCGTTGTCGTCTCCAGCGCCGGACTCATCGTTTCACTGGCGTGACTCAGCATGGAGCCGACACTGTGATCGTGCTGCCTCCTTAAGGGCCTTGATGAAGGTGCCCTTAAGGTTTCCCTGATTTTTCTGCAACGCGCTCACCATCTGCGCGCTGCCACCAACCTCTCATTCTATTCAGACGTCGACAGTAACTCTTGGCTCTCAAGGCCATTGAAGGCCCTCTGGCCAGACTGTCGACGGGTCCTTATCCGTGCGGCCATGTTTGCCACCTCTTCCTCGTCTTGGAGGCGCAGCTCTTCCGCCTTGGCCAGCGTTCAGTGCTTTTTGCAGCAGCCAGCCGGCATAATGTCCAGTAGTAGGCGGGCGCCTCTTCCTCTTTGGAAGGCTCCCTGATGGTCTGGAGTCAACTTCCAATGTCACTGTCTTCTTCCAATTCAGCCCTTTTCCTCTTCAACTAATAGAGTCTATCGACAGAACTGCCATACGAACCCCCCATAGACCTTTCAGAGCAACACATCGTCATCAGAATCGAAAAACTCTGCCTCCTCGTGACCGATTAGACGGTGTCCTGACCAAAGAAACAGAACAAGGTCTCGTGATGCGAGACACCTCCTCCCTTGACGCGGCCGAAGCCACGGAATAGTGGCGCCCCCCAGATACGGAGGCTGCCCGTCCGGAGAGACGGGGAGGGATTCTCCAGCAGCGCGAGCGTGCTGGTACCTCCTGGGGTATTGTTTGTTATCGAACTGTCATGTTGACAACGCTGTTCCGGGCACAGCTGCCCCTCCCAACTTGCGCTTGGGACCGAGACTACCCCCCCGGCCATCCATCCCATCGGCACGCCTCTAAACCTTGGATTTGGGTTTTTTATTGGTTGGCTCCTCGACGTGCGAAAGATCGAAAAGTCGCAACCGGTCCCCGGCTCCCAGACTGGGAGTAACGGTTTGCCCCCCCACCGCCCACATACGCCTCTGCTAAAGCAGAGGGCAGAGACAGCCAGCCCCGCCAGTATTTACCGACGAAGAATAATGCTCAAAGTAAAACTTTAAGATATTCCCGTCGCCCAGGGTGCACCGGCCCAAACTGTTACCGTTCCCTGCGAATTAATTCAACAAGACAACAACACAGTCCAAGCACACGAGGTAACCCACCACCCCAACCAACCTAACCTTTTTTTTTTTTTTTTTTTTCGCTGTGAATCCATTTACGGACTTCCCACTGCACTGGATTGTGCAGTGGGGGTGTGTGAGACTCGGGGCCCTGTAAAGGGGGGCCCAATACTCACTAAACACAGCGCACTCCTACAGCCACATAGTAACAGAAGACGTGGGAATGCGGAAGTTGCTACCACATCTCTGTTAGTGGGTGCCTGAATGAATCAGGCCCGACAAGCTACCCCAGATGTTGTGGGGGTAGCGACGGGAACAGTGCGGAGTGATGACACGTTCCCATCAGGCGACGGAGGGTTGTCCTCCAACACCGGGAGGAACCAGGCGTCCGAAGCGTCGCCTTCTCCTGCCCAGACGACGTTTGCGGAGTGAAGGAGCTGCGGGATCAGTTTCGCGCTCCCTTTCCGCTGACTCTTTCAATGACATCACAGACTCGCAGAAGTTCGCGAAGATGTCCCATACCTTTGGATCTGCTACCATCTTTTTAACAATATTTGGAAGCAACAGCGGCCCTTCAATTACCGACGTCAAATTGTGTCTCTGCGGAGACCACGACGGGCACACTGTAAGGGTATGCTCCGCCGTGTCCTCCGCCGCGCCACACTCGCAACATGCAGGCGTTTCCTCTCTCCCAATGCGGTGCAAGTACCGCCCAAAACAACCGTGCCCGGTAAGCACTTGGACTAGACGGAAGGTAAGAGACCCATGACTTCTTTTAAGCCATTCATAGAGGACTGGAACCAGCGCGTCTAAAGTCCTACGTCCTGAAGGAGAGGCTCTTAATTCCTCAGACCAAAGATTTAACATTTCGTCGTGTGCCTGACGCCGAATTTCTGCCTTTTCATCTGGTGCAGGTCGCAAACCATTGGCGCGCTGCTCCGCCGTCCAATGATAAACCCTAGCGAGCACTTGAGCCTCGAGCTCCCAAGGTGCTGTGCCTGCTAAAGCACATGCTGCTGAACGTGCAACCGTTGAGTAGCATCGGGCTGCTCGTTGGGCAATCGCTCGTTGTGGTTGTCTCAGACAGCTAAGATTTGCCCTGTCTAACGAGTCAGCCCAAATTGGACAGCCATAAAGGGCCATACTTTTTAATATACCGGCATATAACTTCCGACACGACAGGCTTGGGCCTCCTAAATTAGGCAGAAGCCACCCCAGACTATTGGCTGCCTTAAGCAGTCGAGGCAAGAGCTGGGCAAAATGCGCTTTAAAATTCATTTTGCTGTCGAGTATGAGGCCCAGGTATTTTAACTGAGACCTTACCTCAATAGTCTTGCCACTCACAGTGATGCTTGCCCCAGGGGGAATTCGCCCACGCGAGCCGTGGAAAAAGACTGCCTCTGATTTTTCCAGAGACACCTGGAGCCCCAACAGAGCAATTCTATCAGTGACCAATGTGCCAATCACCGAGGCCAGGCGAGCAGCCTCCCTGAAGGATTTTCCCCGGGCTGTTACGAGAGTGTCATCTGCGTAACAAATGATGTTAGACCCGGGGAGAAGTGTGCTGCGAAGAAGCCAGTCATAGCCGATGTTCCACAGCAACGGACCAAGTACCGAGCCCTGTGGAACACCGGACTCAACGCGACGACTTTGAAGGCGACCGTCACTACCAACAAACAAGACCTTCCTGTCCTCTAAATAGCTGGTCAGCAGACGGAGGAGGTAGTCTGGTACGCGATGGAATTTTAGCGCCTCCAAGATTGTACTATGCGGGATGCTGTTAAAGGCGTTGGCTATGTCCAAGGATATAGCCAATACGCCATCCCCGTCTGCGACAGCTGCCTCTACATGCTTCTTGAGATGTGATAGGGCGTCTAAGGTAGACCGCTCCTTTCTAAATCCGTATTGGCTATCTGATAGATCTGGGCCAACAGTGCCCAGGTGATCATTGAGTCGCATAACCAAAATGAACTCGAACATTTTTCCCGTGTCGTCAAGTAAGATAATCGGACGGTAGGCGGCTGGAGAGTCTACGGGACGACCCTCTTTCCGGATCAAACACAATTGGCCCTCTTTCCACACCTTTGGAAAAACGCCAGACAGCAGACAGGAGTCAAAAAGCTCTCGCATATTTGACTCTAGGTGTTTAGCCGCTACATGTAGCACCTGGGCAGGGACCCCATCTGGGCCTGGTGCCGTCTTCTTGCCACGAAGTCGGTCAACTGCCGTTTCAAATTCAACATCCGACACTAAAGGTATCTCCAACGATGTAGTGCTTACTGGTGTAGGAGGTGCCATTCTAGGAGGAGCATGCCGGTTGTTAGACGGAAAGAGTGTGCTCACAATTCTATCCAACATTTGAGGTTGGAGGGTTTCCGTGAGAGGAGGGCCATGAGCTCGTAATTTGTTTCGGACGGCTCTATAAGGCCTGCCCCACGGATCCCTGTCCAAGGTTTCTAGCAAAGTCGCCCTTGATCGCTCCTTTGCCTCAGCAATCCCGCTCTTTAAGGCCTGTTTGGCAGCCTGATAGGCCGCAAACAGTCTGTCTTCGTTTTGCAAATCGCGATTTCGCCGCCTGCGGCTTCTAGTGAATGCTCTCCGAGCAGCGATACAAGCGGCACGCAGATCGGCGATATCCTGCGACCACCAGTAAACTCCTCTTCGTGCAGGTGGAGAGCGAGACTTCGGCATTGAGGCATCACAGACTTCTGTAAGTGCCTTACGAAGATGGACCGCTGAAGAGTCAACGTCTGCTCTGTTTACTGGTGCCGCGAACCATGCCTGGACTATAGCGGCTTCATTTGCCATTTCCCGGTCCAGTTTTGTCAGAGCCCAACGTGGAAAATGGTTCTGCCTGCTACGTATCTGTGGTGACTGGTGAGCAGCCATCTCGAACCGGATATAGCGGTGGTCCGAGAGTGTTTCTGTGTCGGTGTCAACACACCAGTTCCTAACTTTCATGGCGGCAACAGGAGTGGCAAACGACAAGTCCACCACCGACCCTCCCTGTCTACGCACGCATGTATGTCTGGCGCCGACATTGAGCAAGCAGAGACCAGCTGTTATTGCCCAACTCTCGACTACCCTGCCACGTGGGTCTGTCAAGTTGTTGCCCCACGCCGTCGACTTCGCATTTAGATCTCCCATAACTAGGACTTGCCGTGGAGCTAAACGATTGACGACTCCAACTAGTGATCCGATAAATGATTCGAACTCTGACAGCGGTCGGTTGGGTGAAAAATAAACGCCAACAATGGCTAGTTCACCCCACACCGCTGCCACGTAACCAGATCCTCTTTCCTTCAACAGGAGATTTGGACAGTCTGTGGAGAACCGTGAGACGATGGTAACGACCTCCTCTCGGTCGCTAACCCAGTTAGTGTGACTGGGCACCATGTACGGCTCAGCAGCAACCGCTAGATCAATTGACCACTCCGCCATGACTTGTGTAAACATGTCTTGCGCTCTGGCGGAGTGGTTGAGATTCCCCTGTAGAAAGCTGAGATGATGGCGTACTGACATTTTATTCCATCATCTCAAGCTCTTCTGTCGCATCACTGCGAGCCGTCATCGGTACATCTGACCGGGTCGAGGTCAGGGATTTTCCTTTTGTGACTGGGGGGTTACACTTCTTCCCCCCCATTATGTGTACCGCAGATTTCCCTGCTTCCAGACAAACGGCACACTGTGGCTTGGCCGAGCACGATGCTGCTTTGTGTCCCTCCTTCCCACACCGGAAGCAGAGATTAGTGCGGTCAACTGCAGCTGAACATCTTGGGCGAGTATGCCCGACACCAAAGCATTTAAAGCAGCGAAGTGGTCGAGCTTCTAGAGCCCGGACGTTGGCCGAGCTCCATCCGACTAAAAGCCGGCCTCCATCAAGAAGAGTCTTAGCGACAACTACTGGACATTGCACCCACGTTGTGCCTATTCCACCAGGACCAGGACGGATATCCCCAGCTTTAATAGAATCTGGGGAGCAATTACCCTTTTCGGCAATAACCTCAATTAGCTCCTCTTTTCTGACTGAATCGTCTAGCCCACTAATGCGAAGTGTTGTGCACTTGGTGGGTCTAGAGACTTTGACACCATCTGCGACTACCTCCTTTAATTTATTTGCAAATAAGTCGGCTTTCTCAGCAGTTTGGTTGCCCGGTAACTCAAACATACGGGCACCCGTCGCTGTTTGACGGCATCTGACTTCGCTGATGCCGAGCTGAGCAGTATTAAGTTGCTTGCGTGCCTGTTCTAAGACAGACGCATATGTCTCTCCATTTTCAATCGCCTCAGGGGTGAGGGTAATTACCACCGCAGACGATCTAGGTGAAACCAATTTGGTTTTCTTCTTGGTTGGTAACCTTCTTTTGCTTAGGCGCAGATGACGATGGTGTTGCCTTTCTAGCAGCTACGGCTTTCGCCAGCTGATGCTTCGCCTTGGCCAATGACTCTCCCTGGGGTGCGGCAGGGGTTGTGGGCGTGGCTCCTTTCTTTTTCTTCTTCCCTTTTTTGACTACCGTCGACCACCCCTCGTTTGCAGGAGTGGTCGCCGGTAAAAGGGGATCCACCATAACACTTGCCGTTGATGTTGACGGCATGTCTTGTGTCGCACCGGTTTTATTAGATTTTTTATCTTTACGGACCGGTGTTTTGTCCTTCGTTGATTTGGCCATTAAGTCAGTGGCCTTTTTATCCGCTGCAAGAGGAGGGCCGCAAGCGCTTCTCCGGGAGCAATCTATTGTCAATGCCCTCAAAGCGGGCATTGATCATAGTTCCGACCTCCAGCATTACCCTGCGCATTATTTCCTCCAAGTTGGGGGAAGTACTTGCTGTCTCATCAGATGTTGATGTTGAGGTAATAGACCGATGTACTGCCCTTGAAGAGGGCGGTGCTATACATATATTGGCCACCTCCATCGGCTCTTCAAGATCCAAATGAGTGTGTGTGTCCTGATGAGGACGACTGAGGAGCTTGGACTTTAGCTCCGACATTTCCCGCTTTATAGATGCAAGCTCCGTCTGAAACCGATCATTTTCGGCTTGAAGCCTTTTATTTTCAGAGTGGAGCAGGCGCGTCTCTTCCGTGACAGAGCGATGAATAAGCTCTGAGAAAACACCCTTCAAGGTGTGTGCAGACATTTTTAGGGCTTTTTGGAAAGTCCCTTTTAAATGGGACGACCTACCCGCGACTTTAAGAATAGTCTCCACCTCGGAGTCTACAATCTTTTCCAAATCTGTGGTGGTTCGAGATTCTCTATTATGATGATCAATAGAGAGGTCAGGGAAAGACATGGCACGTGTGACAGTGCCTCCTTGACATGATCTAATACTTCCTCTCTCCGCCTCCAGCTCCAGCTCTTCTCTCTTGGCTTATTATTCTTTTTGGGCCGCCGCTAGACCGACGTATTGGCCCGTGTGGGGGACGCCCGCGGCCCTTCGACCAGTTTTGCATTTACGTGCAGGTTCTCGTCCCTGGATTTGTCAGACCCAGATTCTTATCTTCATTCCTTATCGCGCTTTAACGGAGAGCGGCAGATACCGCGACCGGTGATGTGGTCGTGGCAACGGAACGCAGGACGTAGTAATTGATACGTCCGAGTCTTCTTCACTTATATTGTGTGTAATTGCATCCTCGACGGAAGCAATAGAATCACAGCTCCTGAACTTGTGTTGTCTCGCTCATGGCGAGAAAGAGCGACAGAACAAGGTCGCATGAAAACGACAAACTCATCCGATTTGCCGGCCACTTTAGAACATGGTCGACTAACAACTTCTCTCCTAACTTCGCTGACGTACCTGAAGGTACAACGTGGGGGGCCCCCCCCGTATAACGTGGGGCCACCGCCCTCCGAAGAGGACGTACGGGATTCCCCAGCACCGGAAGTGCTGGACCCGCCCGGGAATAGTTTCCAATTCACGTGTATTCATATTTAAATGCTACTTGCGGGCGCAGCAGCCCCTCTCCCGACGGAGTAGAACCGGACTCCCCGGCCATTCATCCCTCGTCCTCCGCCAAACTTGGATTGGGTGACAGTTTAAGACAATATCCAGGTCGCGGCCCGTGCCCGCGAAGACACCGGCCACCGTTCCCCGAGACTGGGGTTTACGGGCGGCCCGACTAGCCGACGAAAAGTGTCGAACTAGCCGCGCCTATTTGGTGAGAATTTAGCCGTCCCAAAACCGGGACGTTACCAGAGTGCACCACGAGGAGGTATCTCACCACGCACTCCCACGCACCCCAACCTAACCTTTTTTTTTTTTTTTTTTTTTTTTTTTTTTTTTTTTTTTTTTTTTTTTACGTCAGGAAAGGCCTCGCCTACCGCGCCCCTTGGGGAGGGGCGCCGGTTATGTGGGACTAGTGCGGCAAAGATGGAAGGTGCCGCATTTACCCACTAAAACCTGACGGTGGCCTTCTCGCGCATGTAGGACGGGCAAAGGTGTCAGCGGACCTTATACTCATTGCCCGCCCTGCGCTCTACGGACGTCTCCGTCGACGGGAGCCTCAGGCCACTGAGGACTACCCGACCTTCGCGGGGTACCTGTGCAATGCAGGTAGTGGTTCCCCAACCAACTACCTGCTGGTACCGCCCGCGGCATGTGCCTTTCCGGCGGCTTGCCCGCCCTTGGAGGCGGCTCGCCCGCCCTTCGCACCGCTGCTGGCCCTCTTGCTCGGCGTTTGGTGCACCCCGAGCCCACACATGGTTTGCCGGCCGTTCCTTGGCAGCGCATAAGACGCAGGAAGGACGGCCTACGCAAGTAGCCCGCGAGATGACCCGAATCGCAGCGGTAACAGAGACCGCTGCGGTCCACCTCCGAAGGACACTGGAGCTTGGTATGCCTAGCTCCAAGCATCGAAACATCTGAGGGGCGAGCGTCCAGCAGCTGGATCTGCACGGAGCTCCACCCCACCAACAACCTTCTCGAAGCCACCAAAATTCTGGCAGCTTCAGCAGGACCTGTGCCCACGCAGAGCCAAGGCCACGGCCCACCCCGTCTTATTTCTGCGATCTTCACTTCGCCTTCCCTGCATCCTGTTTTTTCCGAAACAGCTCTGGCCACTCTTCCTTGGAGATGGAGTCATCCAAACCGGTGAACCGCAGCTCCCTGCTCTTCACCGGCTGGTGACTCTGGACTTCGTCTCCTAAAACTTCTTTAAGCCTAGTGGCAAAACATTCGGCTTTCTGGGCATCCGCGCCAAGCCAACTCTATTATACGGCCACCTGTGACAGCGTTCCGCATTCTCAGGCCACTAACCCCAAGTTGCCCAGGGTCAATATTTTCCCGCGCCTTCGCGATCACCACTCCGTAGGTGAGGCCCCTCTTTTCTGCCTCAGAGTCCAGGGTCAGCACCACTGCCGGCGCTTTGGGGACCCGGACTTGGGGCCTTTTCCTCTTCCTTCTCCGCCGCTTGGCGGGCTTCTTTTTACCACTCCTTCCTGTGCGGGCAGAACCGCAGGAGCGACTGGCACTGGAGCACCTCGCACGGGCTGAGTTGGCCACCGCTTCGTCTTGTCCTTCTTTTCCCTTTCTTTGCCACTGTAGCCCAGGTCTCCTCCATCTGAGGAGACTGCTCAGTGGCAACTGGTGTCTTCTTCGCAGACGTAGTCGTCGCCCGCCCGCTCGTCCGCGGAGCGGGAGCTGGGTCAGACGGCGCAGTCATATCCATGGGGCTTTGCGGGCGTGACATGGGCCCAGGCGCTGGAATTGCCAAG
The DNA here is from genome assembly GCA_019425675.1 of Leucinodes orbonalis. Taxonomy (NCBI): domain Eukaryota; kingdom Metazoa; phylum Arthropoda; class Insecta; order Lepidoptera; family Crambidae; genus Leucinodes; species Leucinodes orbonalis. The sequence goes on from PQWD01000029.1 coordinate 17,093, forward strand.
GCAAACGTACGCTCCGCCAGCGCCTTCTCCACTTTGACGGCGATGTTTGCCGCCAGCGTCTCCGCCGAGGTGCCGTCGGCCACGGCACGGCCAGCTGTCTCTGCTCTCCGAGACTTCAGGTACATCGCGTCGAGCTCGTCGCGGAACTTCTCCAGTTGGCTGGCCTGCTCAGCATTCTGCTTGCGGAGACGCTCCACCGTCTCCTGCAGTGCTCCCACTTCCTTGTCCCCGGTGCTGGCTGTGTAAGCACCTCCGCGACCGACCCAAGGTCCTGAGCCACCTCTTTGAGGGCCTTGATGAAGGTCCCCTTCAAATTGCCGGACTTCTCGGCGACACTCTTGACCAATTTTAGCGTTGCCCGCGAGACGTGCAGTGAGTTCCCCTAGTCAGGTACTCGGCGGGGGCTTCCCCGCGCAACGCTGCTTCGCCGGAGCTTCGACGAACTTTGACNTGACACAGTTACAGGAGGCGGGTGCAGCAATATACAACAACGACAAGTCCGAAGTAATACTGGGACAAATGTCAGGAAAGTATATGGCAGCGTACAGTGGGGCGGCTGGGTTCGTGAGTGCGGACGAGGACAAAAGTGAGGAAGACGGGCCAGGTATTCAAACACCACCCGGAGACCCTATAGTAGTGGTCGCAAAGTGCACGAAGATAATGCTCGGCGACAAAATACTAGATATAGCCAGCAAAATAGCCGGGAGCCCATCACCAGGCACGATGCCAGAGCACTGGACCATACCAACATTTGAATGGGTAAACGGGGTCCCGGGTTGCGGCAAAACTACGTGGGTAATGTCACAGATAGACGTAGAGAAGGACATTATCGTCACTACAACCACGGAAGCAGCAAAAGACCTCCGGGAAAAACTGGAGCCACGGATTAGAGCCAGATCCAAAAGGAGAGTAAGAACAATGGCATCCTTATTGGTCAATGGAATGAGAAAGGGTGAGACGTGTACACGCCTAATGGTGGACGAAGCCCTCATGAACCACTTTGGAGCCATTGTGTTGGCCACTCAAATAGTGGAAGCCAGAGTGGTAATGCTGCTGGGAGATAACAACCAACTCCCTTTCATAGACCGCTGCAACCTCTTCCCTCTTAGTTACAACAGGCCTGATAAGGTAACACCCATAACCAAAGAATTGTTATGCACATACCGTAACCCCCAGGACGTAGCTTATGCCCTCAGTGAAATATATAGCGGCATATATTCGGCAAACACCAGAACAAAATTCCTAGAGCTGAAAAGATACTCAGGAGTGGAAATCCCCAAGTTAGAACGGACGCTATACCTCGTTCACACTCAGGCTGAGAAGGCCCAACTCATCAGTCAGGGATATGGCAAAGACGAGGGATCCCGCATCATGACTATCCACGAAGCGCAGGGACAAACGTTCGAAACGGTAATAATAGTGCGTACAGTTCAAAAAAATCACACTTCTACAAAGTGTTCCCCATGCAGTTGTGGCGATCTCCAGACACACGACCAAATGTGTCTACTATACAGACAATGCAAATGACGACGCAACAGCACGTCTAATACTCAGGGCGGAGAGAGCCACAGCGGAAAAAATTAGGGACTATAATCTGAAGATGGCCATGCGACGGGGTGACGATGCCATAAGAGACAAACTAGCGGACAACATAAGAGAGTGCCAAGCACACCCAAATACCATTCCACGAGGTTCGTTCTCCTCCCTCAAAGACTCCGCAGGGGTCGACGAGTAAGAGGTAGACCACCTGTCACGGCACCTCTCTCCTCTAGAACTAAGGACTCTATTAAAACATATGTTACTATATGATGTACATTTGTTATTTAATATATAATAATAATAAAAAAAAAAAAAAAAAAAAAAAAAAAAAAAAAAAAAAAAAAAAAAAAAAAAAAAAAAAAAAAAAATATAATAATAAAATAATAATATAATAATAAACTAAAAAAAAAAAAAAAAAAAAAAAAAAAAAAAAAAAAAAAAAAAAAAAAAAAAAAAAAACATATAAGCAAAATAACAATGATAGTAATAATAACAATAGCTATACTTATAAGAAAGAATAAACCATCAAATAATGTAAGATAACACAATACATAACTTAGCCATAAGAAAATGTATATAATATGATCTTAAATGTAAAAATACGTAGTAGTAATATGTAGCAATAATACTAATAAATATAATGTAATGTTTAATAACAACAATTTTCACGTGACTAGTGACGACTCTAGAATACAACATAGTTTTTTAAGTCATTTTCCAAAAATTTTACAACAATAAAAACAATTCTATTGTAAGCTCAAGCGTGGAGCGCAAATATGATGTTTAAATTAAATTAATAAAAACCACAATCAAAAAAAGGCACGGACCAAAGAGTCTGTGGAAAAAGTCTTTTATTTTAAAAAAAAAAAAAAAAAAAAAAAAAACCTAACCTAACCTAACCTACCTAACCTAACCTTTTTTTTTTTTTTTTTTTTTTTTGTAACCCAGGGAAATGCCTCGCATACCGGTGCCACTGGGGATGGCACCGGTTATGTGGGACTAGTCCGCCATCGTGGCGGAATTACCCACTAAAACCCCTGGGGTGGCCTACGCGCGCTTCTAGGGGCGGGGGGCAGGGCTCTCGTTGTACGAATGTCAGCAACAGACCCCCCGCCCTGGCGTCAATGGACTACGCCGAAGGGACATCCAGGCCACTGGATGCCCCAACCCTCGCAGAGACCTTGTGCAATGCGGACAGTAACTTCCCCAGTTACTGCCCGCCGGCCTCTGCGGAACTCCCGGCTGCGGTGGCTGCACCACCCTTGGCCCGGGCTCCGCGCTTCGCTCTCGGCCTTTCAGGGGGGAGAGCACCCCTTACTGCCGAGGCTGTGGTTCGACGGGCGGCCCTTGCTCGCGCAGAGTGCGCAGTGGGGCGCCGCCGAACATGTCGCCGCAGTGTGGTCCGGTTTGCCGCAGCGGTAACAAAGACCGCTGCGGTCCGTTTCTGCCTCGCAAGTCGATCTGGCGTGACCGACTTCGAGGCAGCGGTGACATCGCAATGGGCGGGGTTCGAGGAGCTGAACCCGCGCCATGCTCCAACCAATTGAAAGGCGCTGCTCTTTAGCTAGCGCCTTCGCTACTGCCACCGGCGCCTTAAGCCACATGCTGCCAAGGCCTCTGCCTTGGCGGCGAATTTCCCCGGGGGTGAGCTCCCCCATGCCGCATCCCGCCTTTTGGGACGCGGCCCAGACCACTTCCTGCTTGGTGACTGAGTCATCCAGGCCGGTGATGCGCAGCTCACTGCACTTCACCGGTCTGGTGACCCGACGTCGTCACCAAGCAGCCTCTCCATTCGCCTGGCCAGTACATCAGCCTTAAGCGCGTCCACTTCCGGGATCTCAATAATGCGCCCGCCGGATATGGCGGTGCGCATGCGGATGCCCTCCGGGATCCCCAATTCCCCTAAATTGATGCCTTCCCGGGCCTTTTTGATCACGGCCGAGTATTCAAGGCCGCCCTTGGCCGCATCCGGGGTGATAGTCAACGCAATGGCCGGCGACTTCGGCACCCGCGGCTGTTTCCTCTTCCGGCGCCCCCTCCTCTTTTTCTTTTTCGCCGGCTTCGGCTGTGGCGGCTTCACAGCTGGGCTTCCAGCCGGCTTCTCCCTTCTCTTTTTTGTGCCGCGTGCCGCTACCGTGGACCACGCCTCCTGTAAAGGGGGAGGCGGGGTAGCAGCGGCTGTCTCCGACGCAACCGATCTCCTGGTTCCAACGCTGTTCCGGCTCGATCCTAGGATCGGAGACTGCACAACGGTCGGGGCCTGCACCGTGTCCATGGGACTAGAAGCCCGGCGCGACTCCGGGGTGTAAAGAGCCCCCTTGCGCGCCGGCAATCTCTCCACAATGACCCGTGCCACCCGCGTGGCCACAGCGTCTGCCACAGCCTCAGGTGGAGCCTGCGTTTCTAGTGTTCTGCGCTGGGACTTGAGCTCTTGCAGCTCCTTCCTCAGCACAGCGAGGTCCCTCTCCCTATCCTTAAGCTGGTCCTTCAGCGCGGCGACAGAGTCGCGAAGGACCGCTTCCTCCTCCGAGGCCTCACGGTGCATGAGCACGCTTGCCACCCCGTGGACGTCAAGGGCAGCCTCTTTAAGGGCCTTAACAAAGGTACCCTTGAGGTTGCCCGACGAATGCGCAACTTTCACAATACATTTTGAGCTCTGCGACAAACGGCCGCAGAGCTCAAGTAGAGACAGAAATTCGGGGTCCGCTCGCTCGGGCGCGGCGAGGGCCACTTCGCCCGAAACCCGACGCGCGCGGATCCGCTCTGCCATCCCCAAAACTTCCTCTTCTGCTCGTAGACGCAGCTCTCTCTCCTGCTGGTCTAGGAGGTCCTTCTTTGCCTTTGCCAGGCCTGTGTAGTGGCCAGTGGTCGGGGGGCGACCTCGCCCCCGCTTGGCCGTCCGTGTCGTCTCAACTGGACCCGCACCCCAATCCGGGTCTCTGTCCTCATCTTCCGAGGCCGTTAAAACGGCTCTCTTCCTTTTCGTGTTACAATCCGACATAGCGGCTGCCGAATCGCCACACGTTTCTTCTCTCTCCGTTGCATCGTCGGAGTCGAGACCAGCAACGGAATTTCCATCGCTGAAGTCCTCGACCTCCGCAACGATTGCAACCTCCTCCTCCTCATCACTCGACAGAATCTGCCGAGCCTTCCTGCTCCTACTACTGCCCGCTTGGGCCGAAAGCTGTTTTTTGCCCCCTCCGTAATACGTGGGGCAGACGCGCTCCTTGCGGAGACGCGTGCGGGATTCCCCAGCACCTGAAGTGCTGGGACCCGCCCGGAGATCCTTTTCAAAAACAGACTTTTCCATGTTCATTTTGGTACCACTTAATGGGCGTGGTGGCCCAACTCCCCCCCCTCTGCGTTAGCGACCGGGACTACCTCCCCGGCCATCCATCCCCTCGGCACGCATACACCTTGGGATTTAAGGGTTTTTTATTGAGGTTGGCTCCTCGCGACCGTGCGAAAAGATGAAAAATCGCAACGGTCCCCGGTCCCCAGACTGGGGATAACGGTATGCCCCAGCCACTCCCAACAACCTCTGAAAGCAGAGGAGAGGGAGCGGCAACCCCACCCCGTGGTTTTTTATAGTGGTTGTCTCCACGCGGCCCGCGTCTCAGACTGAGACACCGGCCACCGTTCCCCGTGATTGGGGTTTACGGGCGGCCCGACTAGCCGACGTAAAGTGTCAAACTAGCCGCGCCTGTTGGTGAGATTTTAGCCGTCCCAAAACTGGGACGTTACCAGGGTGCACCACGAGGAGGTATCTCACCACGCACCCCAACCTAACCTAACCTAACCTTTTTTTTTTTTTTTTTTTGTTCCCAGGGGAAACCTACCTAACCTTTTTTTTTTTTTTTTTTTTTTTTACCGAGGTTTAAAATGCATTAAATTGCATACCCGCCGCTGGGTCTTACGGCGGGTTATGTGGGGCTCTCCACCCCAGAAGGGGGTGGCCTACCCACTAAAACAATCCTCTCTTGCCGCCTCTCTCCGTAACGAGACCGCGGTGTAGCTGAGCCTTTGCCCGACAGTATCTCGTGACGCAGTTTGTCCTTTTTCGGACCCAATCAATGACCACAAAAACACCCTATTATGTACATTTGACTATGTACAATTTCCTGCTCGATATATACAAAGGTATGTACAACTTAAAAACCTACTATTTACAAATATACATATGTACAAAGAAACGCTACTTGTGGGTGTAGATGGCCCACAAGCTAGCGCCCTTATCCTACTCTAAGGTCAAAAATGACTAGACTTGGATTTGGCGAGCAAAAGCCCGTCTCCTCCTTCCAACTCTTTTACGGCGGTTCGGATCCGCAAGAGGGTTGTCCTCTCGGACTCGTTCGGCCAACTCCTTCTTTTGTAGGACTTCTTCGCAGAAGTTCGCGAAGGCGTCGAAATTGGCTTTGTTGCGTACTATGGCCCTTACTATGCCCAATAGCGACAAGTCAGCTCCTATTTTGGCAGACAAAACTGCTCTCTGCTGGTTCCATTCGGAACACTCCTCTAATGTGTGCTGAGCTGTGTCTGACGCACATCCACAGTGATGACAAATTGGAGATGTCTCTCGGCCAATTTTATGTAAGAAAGCCCCAAAACAACCATGGCCTGTCATCATCTGCACCATCCGATATGAGAGAGCTCCACTTTGTCTCTCTACCCATGCTTTCAAAACCGGCTGTATAGCGGCAACGGTTCTATGGCCAGCTTTAGGGTCCCTCAGACCTGCTGACCATTCTTCTATAATGCCATCACGGGCCTCCTGTCTCCACCGCTCCACCTCCCGGTAGTCTGGAGATGAGCCACTGTTTCGTGCGGCAGCGGTTTGATGATAGACCGCTGCCAGCACTTTGGCTTCTAATTCCCACGGGGGAGTGCCCGCCAGTACACATGCTGCATCGTACGATACCGTGCAGTATGCCCGTACGATCCGTTTGGCCATGGCGCGCTGCGGACGTTTCAGCGCTGCGATATTGTCCCTCCATTTAAGGGCGTCTACCCATATTGGGGCGCCGTACATTGCCATGGAACGAAGAACTCCGGCGAAGAGATGACGGCACCCCTTTTGCGGGCCTCCCAAATTTGGCATAAGCCTGCTCAATGCTGCAGCACACCTCAATAACTTCGGCGCAAGCTGTGCGAAGTGGGCCTTAAAGGTCCATCGACTGTCGAGCACCAATCCCAAATACTTCATGGTAGGCTCGACAGCGATGGACACGCCCCCCACTACAATCGCTGAACCAATTGGTGGTTTCCTCCTGGGACCATGGAAACAAATGGCCTCGGACTTGCTAAGAGCGACTCGTAGGCCCAATCGACGAATGCGATCGACTATCTGGGCTACACCAGCTGTGGCTAATATTGCTGCCTCCCTGAAGGTGTCTCCTCTAGCTGTAACAAGGGTGTCGTCGGCGTAGCAGACGACACCGACACCACGTAATGTCGCACCTCGTATGGCCCAGTCATATCCGATGTTCCACAGGAGCGGGCCAAGTACCGAACCCTGTGGAACACCGCGATTTACCACCCTTCGACCCCAGCCCTCGGCCGTAGAGTAGACGACGTCTCTGTCCTTTAAATATGCAGCTACAATTTCCTGCAAATACATAGGGATTTTATGAAATTTCATGCCCTCTTCTATGCATGCGTGTGGAAGCGAATTAAAAGCGTTGGCGATGTCTAGCGACACCGCCACGACGAATCCCCCTCGTTCCACCTCCGACTCGGCAAGATCTTTAACCTTCTGTATAGCATCAATTGTGGACCTGCCTCTTCGGAAACCAAATTGGTTATCCGACAGGTCAGGCCCCGTTTCCTCCAGGTGTTTTGTGATGCGATCCGCGATAACACGCTCGCATAATTTGCCATCCTCATTTAAGACTAGGATGGGTCTGAAGGCTGATGGAGAGTCTGCTGGTCGACCCTCCTTCCTCAGCAACACCAGCTTGCCCGTTTTCCAGTGCTGAGGAAAAATGCCTTCTCTCAGACACGCCGTCAACAAAGCCCGAAAACGAGACCCAAAACCGTTTTTAAGAGCCATGACCCACGCCTTTCCAGGAACTCCGTCCGGTCCCGGTGCCGTATTCTTTGCCTGTAGGCGAAGGACAACCGCTTCCAACTCGGCCTCTGTAACCTCCGGTGCTTCTTCGTTGTTTGTGCCTGTGGTTTGAAACGCCACAGGAAAGGTAAAGGCTGAGCTGGCAGGAAACAAGGTCTCCAACACATCTTGCAACAGGGCCGGGTCCATGGTGGATGTCAAAGGAGGTGCCCAGGGGCGCAGCCGGCTCATCACCAGCCGATAGGGCCTTCCCCATGGATCCTGATTAAGGGTCGAAATCAGCTCTTCCCATGCCGCACTTTTCGCAACCCCTATTGCAGTCCGTAGCGTTTTCTTTGCCGCCTGATATGATTCGTACAGAGGAGCATCCTGTGCCTCATTCCTGTTTCTTCGTCTTCGATGCCGAGAGTAAATACGTCGTGCCACCACGCAAGCTTCTCTTAACCGAGCAAGCTCTGAGCTCCACCAATGCACCGCTGTGCGTGGTGGCATTGCCCTGACCCTTGGCATCGCCGCGTCACAGACACGTAACATAGCCTGCCTTAATCGCTCTACTTCATTTTCAGGGTCCACGACTTCCGGCCCCGGTGACCAGCTCTCCACGATCGTCGCGGCCACTAACGAGTCCCGATCCAAGCGTTTTAGTGCCCATCTTGGACCTATGGTTTCCGGAGAACGACTCACATCATTGGAGCGGGTTTGTATGGGGGAGAAGTCGAAACGCACGTATCGGTGGTCCGACAGAGTCTCAACCCCCACTAACACCTCCCAGTTCTGGACACGGTGTTCAAGGGCGGGATCCGCAAAAGTGACATCCACGACAGAGCCACCCTGCATCCGAACACACGTGTCCACGTTGCCCCTATTCAAAATGATTAAATTATTCGTCACGAGCCATTCCTCGAGAAGGTCCCCCCGTGCGTCAGTGGAACGAGAGCCCCATGCTTCGGATTTGGCATTTAAGTCGCCAGCAATAACCACCCTTTGATGACGACTTCGGCCTGACAACAGAACATTCAGTTGGGCAATGAATGTCTCGAACTCAGCAAACGATTTGTTCGGAGAGAAATATACGCCGATAACAAATATATCGCCAACCGTAACCGCCACGCATCCATTGCCTTTTCTTATACTGCCGAACGGCAAAGAGTTGGCCGCCATATTTGTAATAATGGCCACATCACCATCATTATCACTTGCCCAATCAGTCCTATCCTGGACAAAATAAGGCTCCGACACTACACACACTTGTATCGACCACTGTGCCATGCTCTGATGTAAAAGGTCCTGAGCTCTGGCACAGTGGTTGATGTTCGCCTGCAGAAATCTGTAAGCCATTTACGTAACGGCCATCTCTACCTCAACTGCCCTGTTCGGGCCAGGCCGCATTGGCTGGCTTAACGCGCTTGCCGCCGCTTTTCTCCCTCTCTTTGGTTTGGGGGCTTTGCAGGCTTTACTACCCAAACGATGGCACGCCGATTTACCAGCCTTTGCACAGAGAGTGCAGTGAGGCTCATTCTGACAATTGTTGGAAATATGCCCGAGTTGACCGCACTTATAACATTGATGACTACGGTCATCCTCCGCCGTGCATTGGGCGCGAACGTGCCCCACTTCAAGGCACCTGAAGCAGCGTAATTCGCGTGTAGGGAGCAGTCTTACTTTGGCGGCGACCCATCCCACCAATAAGCGACCCTGCACAACTTTTTGGGCCGCTGAAACCGGGCATCTCACCCACGCCGCGTACAGACCAGTGTAGTCTCGTCGTGGTGGCTGGACTTTAACATTTTCTAGAGGGCACCCACCCAACTTCGAAATAGCACTTGCCACGTCCTCGGCTGTCACCGCATCATCCAGACCAGATACTCTGAGTTCCGAGCATTTGACTGGCCTGGATACCCTCACATCTTCTTGTTTGTAGATCTCCCTAAGCCTTTCCGCCAGGGAGTCCGCCTTATCGCCACTACTGGCTCCGGGCAGTTCTATGATGGCCCCACCCGTTAAGGCCCTACGGAACCGAACTCCCTCTATGCCCATCGCCGCAATATCGATCCGACTTTTAGCTTCAGCTAGGGCCGAGGCATACGTCACCCCCCTTTCTGCAGCGCCCTCCTGAACTGTGAGTATCACCGCTGCAGATTTTGGTGCCTTCATTTTTGGAGCCTGCACAACTCTAGATTTTACTTGCGCAGCTTTGCCAGTGCCATTTGTTTTCCCCCTCTTTACTACTTTAGTCCAAGACTCACTAGTGGAGACTGGAGCCGGCGGAAGTGGCAGCGGGGCTGGTGTGACGCTGACAGAGGCAGTTTCGTTTCCCTTTTTTGCCTTTTTCTTTTTCTTTGATTGGCCCTTGGAGTCTCCACGGACTTTTGGAGCCTCTACATAATTTGGTATCGCCTTTTGTGATCGCGGAGCTTTGTCATTTGACACCACGCGAGCCTCCTCTGCCCTCTTTTCGTGAGCTAAGAGCGGACGTATTCGCTCTGGATTAAGACGGGGCTCTAGTCCATCGACCCTCGCATTTATGCGGACCATAGCTGCATCCAGTACTTTCGACGCCCACTCCTCCATAGTGGATGTCGAAGGAGCGTCTACCCTAGCAGCAGTTGCATTGGTTAGACTGGCCTTTAGCTCCGTCATTTCTCTTCTCATGGCCGCCATTTCGGCCCTCAGTCGGTCATTTTGCAACTGCAGATCGCGGACTTCCTCTGATGCCGTGCGCGAGGCGAGTGCACAAACCGCCTCACGAATCATGCTACCTGCTTCTTTTAGTGCCGCCTTCATAGTCCCTTTCAGCCTACTGGACTTGGCATTCACCTGCTCTACTAATTGGAGGCCAGCATTGATCTGTTTCATCAGTGCGGCTGAAGAAGTTTCCTCCTCTAAAGGTTCGGACTGACTTGTAATCGAGGACATCTGGCTCGTCATTGCCCTTGTCCTTTTTGCCTCTACTGTCATTCCTAACAATTCCTTTTCCGCTTGTTGTTCGAGCTCTTCTCGCTGAAGCTTGAGGTACTTTGCCTTTTGGTCAGACCAGCCTACATATTCCCCCGTGGTCGGGGGCCTTCCGCGACCTCTACGGGCTGAACCGGCCCGAACTTTCAGGGGAGAGCGTGACGAATCATCCGACTCCGATTTAGACTTATTCGAAGACGAATGACGGGATTCGTCACCTCTAGACCTCTTCCTGCTATTCCTTCCAGACCAAAACCTACCGGAAGGAGTACCTTTTGAACCGTCTGACCCGACCGTGACCATGGTGGCCGCCGATGAGTCAGATGCAGCATCCACTTCTAAACGTGTCAATGAGACTCGTAACTCTCGATTTGAGGACTCTAGCAGAGTTCCTCTTCCAGCATCAAATCGATCCGATTTTTTACCATGTCTATCCTGACTATATACAAGTTTTCTATTTACAACTGTACTGGAGCGTGAACCACTCCTCACCTCATCGACATTATATACAACACCAGTATTTACACCTTCCAATACAACACCACTATTTACAGTATTTACACCTTCCACTACTGATACGGCCGAAGCCGCAGAACAGGGTTCGCCCCCTCCATATACATGGGGCTGCCCGTCCATAAGGACGGGGAGGGATTCCCCAGTCGCGCGGCGACTGGGACCCTCCTGGAGAATACGTGTATTTTGACCACTGTCCATTATAAGAAACTGCTTACGGGCGCAGTTGCCCCCCCTCCTTGCGCTAGTGACCGAGACTACCCCCCCGGCCATCCATCCCCTCGGCGCGCCTTCAAACCTTGGGATTTAGGGGTTTTTTATTGAGGTTGGCTCCTCTTGACCGTGCGAAAAGATCGAAAAGTCGCAACCGGTCCCCGGCTCCCAGACTGGGAGTAACGGTTTGCCCCCCCCTGACCGCCCATACGCCTCTGCTAAAGAGGGGCAGAGGACAGCCAGCCCCGCGAGTATTTAGCCGACGAAGAATAAGCTCAAAGTAAAACTTTAGATCATTCTTCGTCGCCCAGGGTGCACCGGCCCAAACTGTTACCGTTCCCTGCCGAATTAAATTCAACAAGACAAGCACAGTCCAAGCAACGACGGAGGTAACCCGGCACGCACCAATCCAAACCTAACCTTAACCTTTTTTTTTTTTTTTTTTTTTTTTTTTTTTTTTTTTACGTTGGGAAAGGCCTCGCCTCCCACGCCGAGGGGTGTCTCCGGCGTGGGTATGTGGGACTAGTGCGGCGGAGATGGTAAAAGCCGCAATTACCCACTAAAACCCAACGGTGGCCATCTCGCGCTTCAGGGGCGGGCAAAGGTGTCAGTTGAACCTTTACTCATTACCCGCCCTGCGCCAACTGTACTCCCCCCTGACGGGTGCCTCGACCACAAGGCAACCCGACCTTCGCGGTGGACCTGTGCAATGCAAGTAGTGATGCCCCAACCACTACTTGCTGGCCACACCCGCGGTGCGCGATGTCTTGCCGGCTTTCCCGGCCCCGACACGCCCCCTGCCAGACTTCTTTGTTTGGGGTTCAATGCACCCCAAACTACCCAGGACGTGGGTGGACGCTCGACCCTTTGCGGCACATAGCGCGCAACAGGGCGGCGCCGAACACAACGCCGAAAGGTGCCCTTCTTTTCCGCAGCGGTAACAGAGACCGCTGCGATCGACCTCACTTTTGCAAAGCGACTTAGTGTGCCCCAGTTCAAGACACCGGTGGCACCGAAGTGGGCGAGCGGCGAGGAGAGACACCTGCGCCGAGCTCCAGCCCACTAAGAGTCGCTTTGCTGCCACCAGAGTTTTTGCAACTTCGACGGGCGCCTGGACCCAAGCAGTACCCATCCCCCTCCCTGTGCGACGAATCTCGCCTATCTTAAAGGCGCCCTCGCTGCAGCTCGCCGACTTGGCAATTGCGAGCGATAATTCTCCCCTGGAAATGGAGTCGTCGAGACCGGTGATACGCAGCTCCCTGCTCTTCACCGGTCTTGACACCCGGACATCTTCCCCTAAGGCCGCCTTCAACCTACTGGCGAAGAGGTTCGCCTTACAAACTTCTGTGCCAGGTAGCTCCAAGATGAGCGCGCCCGAGACTGCCTTACGCATTCTCATGCCCTGGACACCCAACTCCGCCGGATTGATTGCCTCCCTTGCCTTGGCAATAGCAGCCCCGTATGTGAGGCCGTTCTTTTCGGACTCCGCGTCTAACATAAGGACCACGGCCGGCGCCTTTGGGATCCTAATGTGATCTCTCTTCTTCTTTTTTCTCCGCCGCTTGGCGGGCTTTTTCTTCTCCGCTGCTTTTGGAACAGTGGACGGAACCACTGCAGCGGGCTGGGAGTCGTAGCCGGTGCCACACCTTCCTTCTTCTTGCGTTTTTTACGCCCAACAACCGTTGCCCAGGTCCCCTCTGGCTGGGGAACCGGGTCCGACCTTCTCTGGTCCTCTATTCTTTGTGACCGATCCGGCGCACTCGTGCTCGGAGCCGCAACCGGCTCGCAGAAAGAAGCGTCCATAGCGCTATCGGGACGGGCAACCAATTCCTGGGCGGCAGGAATCGCCCGAGCGGACGTCCGCTTGGACAGCGCTTTGTCCACTGCGGCGGTAACAATTGCCGCCAGAGCCTCCGGTGTGGTGTCAGAGGCCTTCTTCTCAGTCCCTGATGGTCGGGACGCCTTGAGATTGTTGACTTCCGCTCTGAGTGCGGCAATCTCCTTCGTCTGCTGCTCATTTTGAGTTTTGAGGCGGTCCATAGCCTCCTGCAATACCCGGACCTCATCGTTGTCCGTGCGCCGTGATAGGGTTTGCACGACCTGCCCGACGTTCAGCGCTGACTCCTTGAGGGCCTTTATAAACGTGCCCTTTAAATTGCCCGATGTTTGGGCAACCTTCATCACGCACATTGCGCTCTGCGTGAGCCTTTCAAAGAGCTCACTCGAAGACAGCTCGGGGTGGGATACAGAGCTCTGCAGCGCCAGACTGGCAGACTGTCGGCGCGTACGGATGCGCTCTGCGATCCCAACTATGTCCTGTTCAGCTTGAAGCTTTAACTCCCGCTCTTTTTCGTCATTCAACGCCTTCTGGGCCTTGGCAAGCCCGGCGTAGTGGCCAGTTGTTGGTGGCCGACCCCTTCCTCTTTTAGTTGCACCGCCGCGAGACGATGTACCAACCATGTCATCTCCGGTATCCGAGCCAGAATCCTCCGGCCGTTTCCTTTTCGATCCCGACTCCAGGGACGACATACTGCCATACATTATGTCCCTGACATCCTCATCCGATTCTGAGTCCCCCTCAAAGTCCGAGTGCCTGATGGACGGCACTGGAGACCTCTCGACCACGACAGAACATGGCCGAGTAACAACCTTATCTTCCCTCGAAAACGTTCCAGACGGAACAACGCGGTTTGGGCGCCCCCCCCGTATAACGTGGGGCCACCGCCCTCCGAAGAGGACGTACGGGATTCCCCAGCACCGGAGGTGCTGGGACCCGCCCGGGGAGTAGTTTCAAATTCGCGTTTATCCATATTAAAAGCTGCTTCCGGGCGCAGCAGCCCCCCCTACTCGACGGTGTAGCGACCGGATCCCCTCCGGCCATTCATCCTCTCGTCCACCGCCAAAACTTAGGATTGGGAGGAAGTTTATAGACAATACCCAGGTCGCGGCCCGTGTCCCGACAGACACCGGCCACCGTTCCCCGTGATTGGGGCTTACGGGCGGCCCGACTAGCCGACGAAAAGTGTCAAACTAGCCGCGCCTGTTGGTGAGATTTTAGCCGTCCCAAAACTGGGACGTTACCAGGGTGCACCACGAGGAGGTATCTCACCACGCACCCCAACCTAACCTAACCTAACCTTTTTTTTTTTTTTTTTTTTTTTTTTTTTTTTTTTTTTTTTTACCAGGGGAAATGCCTCGCATACCGTGCCACTGGGGATGGCACCGGTTATGTGGGACTAGTCCGCCATCGTGCGGAATTACCCACTAAAACCTGGGGTGCCTACGCGCGCTCTGGGGACGGGGGGCAGGGCTCTCTTACGAAGTCAGCGCAAACCCCCCGCCCTGCGTCAATGTGCTACGCACGATGGGACATCCAGGCCATGGATGCCCAACCTTCGCAGAGACCTGTGCAATGCGGACAGTAACTTCCCCAGTTACTGTCCGCTGGCCTCTACGGAACTCCGGCTACGGTGGCTGCACCACCCTTGGCCCGGGCTCCGCGCGTCGCTCTCGGCCTTTCAGGGCGGGAGGACACCCCCTACTGCCGAGCATGTGGTTGGCTGGCTTACCTTGCTGCGCAGAGTGCGCAGTGGGGCGCCGCCGAACATACCGCCGCTTTATGTTCTGGCTTACCGCAGCGGTAACAGAGACCGCTGCGGTCTGTCTCGCCTCGCAGGTCGACATCGTGTGGCGACCTCGAGGCAGCGATGGCACCGCAATGGGCGGGTTCAAGGAGCCGAACCCGCGCCATGCTCCAGCTATTGCTAGGCGTTGCTCCTTAGCGAGCAGCTTGCGGCCGCCACCGGAGCCCTCATCCACATGCTGCCAAGGCCTCTGCCCTGGCCGAATCTCCCGGGCGTCAGTTCGCCATGCCGCATCCCGCCTTTTGGGATGCGGCCCAAACCATTCTTGCTTGGTGACGGAGTCATCCAGGCCGTGATGCGCAGCTCACTGCACTTCACGGTCTGAGTGGACCGGAACGTCGTCACCAAGCAACCGCTCCATGCGCCTAGCCAACACATCGGCTTTGAGCGCGTCTGCCCCGGGGATCTCAATTATACGCCCACCCGAAATGGCGGTGCGCATACGAATCCCCTCTGGGATTCCCAGCTCCCTAAGTTTATGCTTCTCGGGCTTTCTTATGACGCCGAGTACTCTAGGCCGCCCTTGGCGCGTCCGGGGTGTTGTGTGATGCAATCGCCGGCGACTTCGGCACCCTCGGCTGTTCTTCTCTTGCCGCCTTCTTCTCTTCTTTTTAGTCGCTTCGGCTTGGCGCCTTCACAGCCGGACTAGCCGACTTTGTCTTCTTTTGTGCGCGCCGCTGCCACTGTGGACCACGCCTCCTGTAAAGGGGAAGGGGGCACGCGGTGTGGCAGCCACCTCCGTCGCGCCGATCTCCTGCTCACGACACTGACCGACTCGATCCTAGGATCGGGGACTGGACCGCGGTCGGAGCTTGCACCACGTCCATGGACTTGAGGCACGGCGCGATCTGGGTGTAAAACTTTCGCGCCGCAGTCTCTCCGAAAAACTTGTTCCACCCGAGGGCTATGACGTCGCCACTGCCTCGGGTGAGCCTGCCTCTCCTTTGTTCTGGGCGGGACTTCAGCTCCTGCGAGCTCTCTCCGTAAACTGGAGGTCCCGCTCCTTGTTCTCAATTGGTCCGAACGCGGCGACCGAGTCGCGGAGGACGCCTCCTCCTCCGATGCCTCGCGTCTTAAAAGACGCTGGCAACCCGTGGACGTCCAGGGCGGCTCCTTAAGGGCCTTCACAAAGTACCCTTAAGGTTCCCGGACGTCTCCCCACCTTCACTATGCCATTTCGAAGACTCTGCACAATCGGCCGCCATNCCTGTGCACCAGGGCCCTAGCAACGTCATGGACGCTCAGGGCAACCTCCTTGAGGGCCTTCATAAAGGTCCTTTTAGGTTGCCCCGAGGTCGTGCTTACGCGCATGATGCACATCGAATTCTGTGCGAGCCTGTCACTCAGTTCAGCCATTGGCATGAACAGGGCTTCACTTCGCCCGGTTTCCCTGAAGGGCGGTCTTCTCCGGCGACTCTCTGCCTCCCTTATTTCAGATGTCGTTGGGAATCTCCGCCTCGGCTTCGAGGCGGAGCTCGCGCTCCTTCTCATCATTGAGGCCTTCTTTGCCTCGCGGAGACCGACAAACTTGGCCGGTCGTCGGCGGCGCCCCCTACCCCGTTTTGATGATGGCGGTCTCCACAGACCCGCACCCAGTCTCGATCCTTCGTCATCGGATGCAAGGTCCGACTGCCTCCTCCTCTTACTACTCTCCGATATAAGAGACATCGCGCTCTCCGCGACCTCCAACTCCGTATCATGGAGTCCAATTCGAATGCTAGCAGAAGAACGACCACTACGACTCATCATCGTCCTCCACCTCAAAAATTACGCGACCTTGTACTGCTCGCTTCGCTACCCACACTACCGTCCGACGTGGACCCGAAGGCTGATTTTTGCCCCCCTCGTATATTGGGGCAGACGCGCTCCTTTTGGGAGCGCGTGCGGGATTCCCAGCACCGAAGTGCTGGGACCCGCCCGAGGAACTTTTTGAAACCAGTCTTGAATCCATGATTTTACCACTTAAAGGGCGTGGTGACCCACTACCCCCCCCAGTTAGCGACCGGACTACCTCCCGGCCATCCATCCCCTCGGCACGCTTACACCTTGGGATTTAAGGGTTTTTATTGAGGTTGGCTCCTCGCGACCGTGCGAAAAGATGAAAATCGCAACGGTCCCCGGTCCCCAGATGGGGATAACGGTTGCCCGCCACTCCCACAGCCTCTGAAAGCAGAGGAGAGGGAGCGGCATACCCCACCCCATGGTTTTTTATAGTGGTTGTCTCCACCGGCCCGCGTCTCAGACTGAGACACCGGCCACCGTTCCCCGTGATTGGGGCTTACGGGCGGCCCGACTAGCCGACGAAAAGTGTCAAACTAGCCGCGCCTGTTGGTGAGATTTTAGCCGTCCCAAAAACTGGGACGTTACCAGGTGCACCACGAGGAGGTATCTCACCACGCACCCAACCAACCTAACCTAACCTAACCTAACCTACCTAACCTAACCTAACCTAACCTAACCTAACCTAACCTAACCTAACCTAACCTAACCTAACCTTTTTTTTTTTTTTTTTTTTTTTGTAACCCAGGGGAAATGCCTCGCATACCGTGCCCACTGGGGATGGCACCGGTTATGTGGGACTAGTCCGCCATAGTGGCGGAATTACCCACTAAAACCCCTGGGATGGCCTTCGCGCGCGTCTGCGGACGGGGGGCTGGGCTCCCTTAAGTAGTTCGAACTACAGCTTCCCCCGCCCTGGCGCAATGACTACGCCGACGGAACATCCAGGCCACTGGATGCCCCGACCTTCGCGGTGGCCCGTGCAATGCGGGTAGTGACGTCCCCAGTCACTACCCGCGGGCATCACCCGCGGACTCCACGGTTTCGGCGGCTTGCCCGCCCGTAGCCCGTGGTGCGCGCTTCTTTCTCTGGGGGGAGGTTGTGCATCCCCTGCCGCCAACTGAGTGATTGGCCGGCCGTCCCAAACCCGCGCATAATGCGCATGCGGGGCCCGCAGAGCAGGCCACCGCTCGGTGTCCCGATTTGCCGCAGCGGTAACACAAGCCGCTGCGGTCCACTTCGCTGGTGCAGGTCGCCGCCGGATGGCCGACCTCCAGGCACCTGAAACACCTCAGGGTGCGAGGCTCGAGAAGCCGCACCCTCACGAGGCTCCACCCTATCTGGAGGTGTTTCGCCGCCGCAAGTTTCTTGGCGGCCTCTACGGGGGCCCGGAGCCACATGCTCCCTAGGCCGCGCCCGAGACGCCGGATTTCGCCTGGTTTGAAGGGCGCCATTCCGCAACCAGCGAACTGAGCTGCACTCCAAACAACCTCCTCCTTGGACACCGAGTCATCAATACCTGTGAGCCGCAGCTCACACGACTTGACGGGTCTGGTGACTCTCACCCCCTCGTCAAACAACCTCCCCAGTTTGGCCGCCAACACATCTGCCTTTCTGTCGTCGGCGCCCGGCAGTTCGAGGATGCGCCCGCCAGTTATGGCCTCGCGCATCCGAAGTCCGGGTATCCCCAGCGCGGCGAGGTTCAATTCGGCCCTCGCCTTCTTTATGACCTCATGGTACACCAGGCCCTCCGGTGCGTCCGGGCCGATCGTAATGACGACGGCGGGCGCTTTGGGGACCTTGGGCTGCCTCCTTTTTCGCCGCTTTCGGCGCTTCTTTTTCTTCTTCTGTGTTGGCGGCGGCGGCTGTTGCTGCTCTTGCACCGGTTGCGGCGGCGCAAGTTCCCCCGACACTGATCCCTTCTTTTTAGCCCTTCGGCTGACCACTTCAGACCACGCCTCCTGTAAAGGGGGAGGCGTGGGAGCCACTGACATCACAGACCTCGATGAGGTTCTGCGTGCCGCGCTAAGGCGCCCCGCTTGAAGCACGGGCGACGCATGAGGCGGCGGAGTTGCCGGCGCTTCGAAAGGCGTTGTAGAGCGACGCCTTTCTCTTTCCAACTTTTTTGCGAGGGCTTTCTCAACCCTCGCAGCAATAACGTCAGCCACCTCCTCTGGCGGAGGGGCCGACGGAGTCAACGCCGGAGGCCTGGATTTAAAATCGGCCAATTCCTTTTGCAGGCGCTCGAGGTCCCGCTTTTTCTCCTCCAGGTCGCGCTGGAGACGCTCATTGTTCTCGCGCAGTAGTCTCTCCTCCTCTGTGGTCTCTCGATGAGCGAGAGCCCGCGCCACGTCATGAACGTCGAGGGCAGCCTCCTTAAGGGCACGAACAAAGGTGCCCTTGAGGTTGCCCGACGTTTGAGCCACCTTTATAATACATTTAGAGCTCTGCGCAAGACGTTCGCAGAGCTCTATAAGGGATAACAAGTCCGGGTCGGCCAACTCCTTTGGTACAGCGAGGGCCACTTCGCCGGAAACCCGGCGCGACCGAATCCGTGCTGTTAGTCCCAAGACTTCCTCCTCGGCGCGTAATCGCAATTCTCTTTCCTCCTGGTCGAGGAGGTCTTTCTTCGCTTTGGCCAAGCCGGCATAGTGACCGGTGGTGGGAGGACGCCCACGCCCTCTCTTGGCCACCGGATTCTTGTCCGGTCTTGGACCCGCACCCCAGTCCGGATCTCTTGCCTCGTCTTCAGAGGCCGACAGAACAGCCCTTCTTCTCTTCGCGTTGCCTTCCGACACAGCCGTTGTCGATTCGCCACACGTCTCCTCTCTTTCCGTGACATCATCGGAATCGAGCTCAACTAGCGATACAACATCGCTCTCCTCATCCTCCTCACTCTCATCAGCGCTGGACACAATACGCCTAGCACTACCCTTTTTGCCCGACCGGGCCGAAGATTGTTTTGTGCCCCCTCCGTAGTACGTGGGGCAGACGCGCTCCTTGCGGGAGCGCGTGCGGGATTCCCCAGCACCTGAAGTGCTGGGACCCGCCCGGAGACTATTTTCAAAAGCAACCTTATCCATTGTTATTACCACTTAATGGGCGTGGTGACCCAACAACACCCTCCCCTCTGCGTTAACGACCGGGACTACCTCCCCGGCCATCCATCCCCTCGGCACGCATACACCTTGGGATTTAAGGGTTTTTTATTGAGGTTGGCTCCTCGCGACCGTGCGAAAAGATGTAAAATCGCAACGGTCCCCGGTCCCCAGACTGGGGATAACGGTATGCCCTAGCCACTCCCAACAGCCTCTGAAAGCAGAGGAGAGGGAGCGGCATCCCCACCCCGTGGTTTTTATTCGGTTGTTCCACGCGGCCCGCGTCTCAGACTGAGACACCGGCCACCGTTCCCCGTGATTGGGGTTTACGGGCGGCCCGACTAGCCGACGAAAAGTGTCAAACTAGCCGCGCCTGTTGGTGAGATTTTAGCCGTCCCAAAACTGGGACGTTACCAGGGTGCACCACGAGGAGGTATCTCACCACGCACCCCAACCTAACCTAACCTAACCTAACCTAACCTAACCTAACCTAACCTAACCTAACCATAACCTAAACCTAACCTAAACCTAACCCTAACCTAACCTTTTTTTTTTTTTTTTTTTGTAACCCAGGGGAAATGCCTCGCATACCGGTGCCACTGGGGATGGCACCGGTTATGTGGGACTAGTCCGCCATAGTGGCGGAATTACCCACTAAAACCCCTGGGGTGGCCTACGCGCGCTTCTGGGGGCGCGGGGCAGGGCTCTCGTTGAACGAATGTCAGCAACAAACCCCCCGCCCTGGCGTCAATGGACTACGCCGAAGGGACATCCAGGCCACTGGATGCCCCAACCTTCGCAGAGACCTGTGCAATGCGGACAGCAACTTCCCCAGTTACTGCCCGCTGGCCTCTACGGAACTCCCGGCTGCGGTGGCTGAACCACCCTTGGCCCGGCTCCGCGCATCTCTCTCGGCCTTTCGGGGCGGAGAGCACCCCCTACTGCCGAGCTGTGGTTCGACGGTCGGCCTTGCTCGCGCAGAGTGCGCAGTGGGGCGCTGCCGAACAATCCGCCGCTTTGTGTCTGCCTTGCCGCAGCGGTAACAAAGACCGCTGCGGTCTGACTCTGCCTCGCAGGTTGACATGGTGTGCCCAACCTCGAGGCAGCGATGACAGCGCAGTGGGCGGGGTTCTAAGAGTCGAACCCGCGCCATACTCCAGCCTACGGAAAGGCTTTTCTCCTTGGCCAGCTGCCTCGCTATCGCCACTGGAGCCCTCATCCACATGCTGCCAAGGCCCTTGCCTTGGCGGCGAATTTCTCCGGGCGTCAACTCGCCCATGCCGCATCCGCCTTTTGTGATGCGGCCCAGACCACCTCTTGCTTGGTGACGGAGTCATCCAGGCCGGTGATGCGCCAGTTCGCTGCACTTCACCGGTCTGGTGACCCGGACTTCGTCACCAAGCACCCTCTCCATGCGCCGGCCAGAACGTGCCTTGAGCGCATCCGCTCCGGGGATCTCTATTATGCGCCCGCCTGACATGGCGGTGCGCATACGGATACCCTCCGGGATCCCTAGTTCCCCCAAATTTATACCCGCTCTGGCCTTTTTTATGACGGCCGGATAGTCCAGGCCGCCCTTGGCCGCCTCCGCGGTTATCGTAATCGCGATGGCCGGCGACTTCGGCACCCGCGGCTGCTTCTTCTTCCGGCGCCTCCTCCTCTTTTTCTTAGCCGGGTTAGGTTGCGGCGGCTTCGCAACCGGATCAGGTCCAGCCGGCTTCTCCGTCTTCTTCTTGGGGCCGCGTTTTGCCACCGTCGACCACGCCTCCTGTAAAGGGGGAGGCGCGGCGGGAGCGGGAGCAGAATCCCTGGACAGTCGCGATGGTCTGCTGGCCTCACTGATCCTTCTAGACGGCAGAACCGGTGAAGGGATGTGTGGCGGCGAAACATACGTCTCCATAGGCGTTACAGATCTACGCCGTTCAGGGGTGTAAAGAGCCCCTGTTTGGCTACCCAACTTCTTGGCGAGTGCTTGCTCCACCTTCTCGGCTATGGTTTCAGCCATGTCGATGGGAGGAACAGCAGGCAACGCGCAGCAGTAAGCGAGCTCGGAGCTCAGCTATATCCTCTGCAGGTCTGTACTTGCCTCTTGCTGCTTTCCAACTCCCGCCGAAGTTCGTCGACGGAGTTGCGCAGAATGGCCTCCTCTTCTGATGCCTCACGTCGCGAGAGCACCAGGGCAACATTGCTGACATCAAGGGCAACCTCCTTAAGGGCCTTCACGAAGGTACCCTTGAGGTTGCCCGATGTAGTTGCTACGCGCTGTATGCACTTTGAACTCTGCGCCAGCCTGGCGCAGAGTTCTCGAGGGACATGTGGCTCTGGTCCACGGGTTCCGAATTCGGTGAGGGACACTTCACCGATACACGGCGACCGAATGCGCTCCGTGAGCCCCAAAACTTCTTCTCTGCGCGCAAGCGCAATTCCTCTCTTGTTGGTCTAACAAAGCCTGCTTAGCCTTTGCTAGACCCACATACTGGTGTGTCGTCGGAGGGCGACCTCGCCCTCTCTTGGCCGTTCTTGCCACTTCCGACTTTGGACCAGCTCCCCAGTCTCTATCCTGATCGTCTCCTTCTGAGCCCGACAGTACGGCTCTTTACGTTTTGTGTGAGCGCTGGACCTAAGGACGCAGCACTCCCACAGTTCCTCTCTCTCTCCGTAAGATCGTCGGAGTCTAAGTCAACATACGACAATTCGTCATCCTCCTCCAAAGAATCGTCGTCCGCGCTTGATGGTCTGCGCTGGACCTCCCTACTTCTAACCGTCTTTGCAGACGAAGCCTGTTCTTTTGCCCCCCCGTATACGTGGGCAGACGCGCTCCTTACGGAGACGCGTGCGGGATTCCCAGCACCGGAAGTGCTGGGACCCGCCCGGGGAATACATTTTTTTAGACCAGACTTTTTCATATTGTGTACCACTAATGGCGGTGCCCCAACTAACCCCCCCCCACGTTAGCGACCGGGACTACCTCCCGGCCATCCATCCCCTCGGCACGCTTACACCTTGGGATTTAAGGGTTTTTTATTGAGTTGGCTCCTCTCGACCGTGCGAAAAGGCGAAAAATCGCATCCGGTCCCCGGTCCCCAGACTGGGGATAACGGTTTGCCCCAGCCACTCCCAAAGGCCTCTGAAAGCAGAGGAGAGGGAGTGGCAACCCCACCCCGTGGTTTTTTATAGTGGTTGTCTCCACGCGGCCCGCGTCTCAGACTGAGACACCGGCCACCGTTCCCCGTGATTGGGGTTTACGGGCGGCCCGGACTAGCCCACGAGTGTGAAACTAGCCGCGCCTGTTGGTGAGATTTTAGCCGTCCCAAAACTGGGACGTTACCAGGGTGCACCACGAGGAGGTATCTCACCACGCACCCCACCTAACCTAACCTAACCTAACCTAACCTAACCTACCAACCTACCTAACCTACCTAACCAACCTAACCTAACCTAACCTAACCTTTTTTTTTTTTTTTTTTTTTATGGAGGAAAAAATGCATTGAATTGCATACCCGCCGCTGGGTCGTACGGCGGGTTATGGGGCTCTCCGCTCCAGAAGGGAGGGCCTACCCACTAAAACAACCTCGCTTTGTCATCTCTCTCCGTTACGAGACCACGGTGTAGCGAAGCCTTTCCCGACACAGTCTCGTAACGCAGATTGTCCATTTCGGAACCCTTCCCTGACCACTTTCACCAGAATATGTACATGTATGTACAAAACACCTATTCTATATTAAAAGGTTTATATGTACAGAGTATGTACAACTTACGACTACTATTTACATATTGACATATACAAAGAGACGATGGTGCGCAGGTGTAGAGGGCCTGCGACCAGCGTTCCTATCCTACATTACAGTAAATAAATGACTAGATGTGGATTTGACGGGCAAAAGCCCGTCTCCTCCGGCCAGTTTTTTCGACGTAATGGTCAGCGTGAGGATCATCCTCACGTTCCCTTTCGGCCACCTCTTTTTTCGTCAACACTTCTTCACAGAAGGTTGCGAATGCGTCAAAACCAGTTTTGTGCGAACTATAGCCTTGACTACAGCTGCCAACGACATGTCAGATCCGATAATTGCAGTTAGAACTGCCCGCTGTCCATTCCATTCTGGACACTGCTCTAGAGTGTGCTGAGCAGTGTCAACTCCACAACCACAATGTTGGCAGATGGAGAGCTCTCCCGACCTATTTGGTGCAAGTACTTGCCGAAACAGCCGTGGCCTGTTAGCATTTGCACCATCCGGTATGAGAGAGCTCCACTACGCCTTTCTATCCAGTCTTTAGGACCGGTTGGAGAGCGCTTATCGTCCAATGACCAGCACTGGGCTCCATCAGACTAGCCGACCATTCCTCTATGATTCCTGCTCTGGCCTCCTCCCTCCATTGCTCTATCTCCTTGTGTTGTGGAGGCGAACCGTTACTCCGTGCGGCAGCAGTACGATGTAGACTGCTGCCAGCACCTTAGACTCCAACTCCCAGGGAGGAGTACCCGCTAATGCACATGCTGCGTCAAATGAGACTGTGCAGTAGGCACGAACAATCCTTTTGGCCATTGCACGTTGCGGCTTTCGTAATGCAGCCACATTTTCCCGAAATTTAAGAGCGTCTACCCATATTGGGGCACCGTACACTGCCATGAGCGGATAACTCCGGCGAAGAGGTGTCGGCACCCCGTTTGAGGCCACCCAAGTTAGGCATTAGCCGGCCCAATGCCGTAGAACACCTCAACACTTTTGCGGCAAGTTGGGAGAAGTGGCCCTAAAGTTCCACCGGCTGTCGAGCACCAATCCTAAGTACTTCATGGTCGACTCGACAGCGATGGAAACGCCACCTACCACTATCTCCGAACCAACCGGCGGTCTTCTTCTGGGGCCGTGGAAGCAAATTGCTTCTGATTTATTAAGGGCTACCTGTAAACCCAGTCGACGGATCCGGTCAACGACCTGAGCGACCCCTGCCGTTGCCAAGATTGCCGCGTCCCTGTAAGTATCTCCCGTCGCTGTTACCAGGGTGTCGTCTGCATAACAACGACATCCACCCCTCGAAGAGTTGCCCCACGTATGGCCCAATCATAGCCTAGGTTCCACAGGAGCGCCCCAGGACCGACCCCTGTGGAATACCACACGAAACTACCCTACTGCCCCAACCATTGGCTGGGGAAGACAACATTCCTATCTCTGAGGTATGCAGCTACTATTTTCTGCAGGTACATCGGAATTTGGTGGTATTTCATTGCCTCTATTATACATGAATGAGGGAGTGAATTAA
This sequence comes from Leucinodes orbonalis, assembly GCA_019425675.1. NCBI lineage: Eukaryota > Metazoa > Arthropoda > Insecta > Lepidoptera > Crambidae > Leucinodes > Leucinodes orbonalis. The sequence goes on from PQWD01000029.1 coordinate 42,160, forward strand.
AAGCATTGGCGATGTCTAATGACACCGCCACTACACATCTCCCCCGTGCTACTTCGGTTTTGGCAAGGTCTTTGACTCGTTGTAATGCGTCGATAGTTGACCTGCCTCTCCGGAACCCGAATTGATTTTTAGACAGGTCAGGGCCCACCTCCTCTAAATGCTGGACTATGCGAGTCGCAATAATTCGTTCGCACAATTTTGCATCCTCATTTAGGAGAATTATCGGTCTGTGGGCTGATGGTAGATCTACTGGACGACCCTCCTTCCTCAGCAACACCAGTTTCCCGGTCTTCCAGTGCTGGGGAAGACACCATCCCTCAGACAAGCCGTCAACAGAGCCCGGAAGCGGGTCTCAAATCCATTTTTGAGGGCCAAAACCCAGACTTTCCCTGGAACCCCATCCGGTCCAGGGGCAGTGTTTTTGGACTGGAGACGGAGTATAGCTGCCCCCAATTCAGCCTCAGTCACTTCAGGTGCTTCGTCAGTATTTGTTCCTGCTGTCCGAAATGCCACTGGAAAGGTGTATTCAGTACTAGCAGGAAACAGGGACTCCACAACATTTTGCAATAGGACAGGATCCATGGTTGATGTTAAAGGCGGGGCCCACGGCCGAAGACGACTCATCACCAGCCGATAAGGCCTGCCCCATGGATCCTGATCTAGGGTAGCAAGCAGCTCTTCCCATGCCGCGTTCTTGGCAGCTCCTATTGCAGCTCGAAGGTCTTTTTTGGCCTTCTGATAAGACTCATATAGTGGTGCATCTTGCGTCTCATCCCTGCGTCTCCTTCTGCGATGCCGTGAATAGCACGTCTGGCCACTACACATATTTCTCTCAACCGGGTCAGTTCCGGCGACCACCAGTGCACTGCTGTGCGTGGCGGCAATGCTCTAACTCTGGCATTGCCGAGTCGCACACGTGCGACATGGCCTGCCGGAACCAGCCTACTTCCCTTTCAGGATCAACTAAGTTAGGTCTTGGAGACCAGGTCTCAATCATCGACGCCAGGACCAGCGATTCACGGTCAAGACGTTTAAGCGCCCATCTTGGGCCTAATCCCTCCGGCGCAGAACCCATATTGTTAGAGGTTGGTTGTGAGGGGGCGATGTCATAGCGGAGATACCTATGATCTGATAATGTTTCCACCCCCTCCAACACTTCCCAGTTTAGAACACGGCGTTCCAGGGCGGGACTTGCGAAAGAGATATCAACCACAGAGCCGCCCTGCATTCGAACGCACGTGTCCACGGTGCCACGGTTTAGAATTGTGAGACCATTTGATGCCACCCATTCGTTCAAAAGATCCCCTCTTGCGTCTGTAAACCGAGAACCCCAAGCTGTGGACTTAGCGTTCAAGTCCCCAGCTATGACAATGTTTTGGGTGCGGTTGGAAGTCATCAATAAGACGTTTAGCTGGGCGACGAAGGCCTCGAATTCGGCAAACGTCTTATTGGGCGAAAAATACACGCCAACCACCATTATGTTTCCAACTGTAGCAGCGACATATCCACTGCCCCTCCGTATGCTACCGAACGAGGGAGAGTGAACAGCCGTGTTCGTAATTATCGCTACGTCTCCATCAGTGTCACTCGCCCAGTTTGCCCGATTCTGAATTAAATATGGTTCAGAAACCACGCAGACTTGTATTGACCACTGTGCCATGCTCTGGTGGAGAAGATCCTGAGCCCTGGCACAGTGGTTAATATTCACCTGGAGGAACTTCATAGCCATTTAAGTGCCGTCCATCTCCACTTCTATTATCCTGTTTCTAGGATCGGACTGCTTTGGCTGGCCCTGTGCACTTGCCTTAGCAGCTCTCCCTCTCGTTGGTCTCGAGTCCTTGCAGGCTTTGCTGCCAACTCGATGATCCGCTATTTTACCGGCTTCTGCACACAAAGTGCAATGTGGCGCGTTCTCACATTTATTGGCGATGTGACCGAGTTGACCGCATCTGTAACATTGTCGACTGCGGTCAACTTCTGCCAAACATTTAGCTCGCACATGACCAATCATAAGGCATTTAAAACAGCGCAGCTCCCGCGGAGGGAGCAGCTTCACTCTGGCGGCGACCCATCCAACCAGAAGACGCCCCTCCGCTACTTTTTGTGCAGCCGTAATAGGACACTTCACCCATGCAGCGTAGAGTCCGGTATAGTCACGTCGTGGCTGTTGCACCTTAACATTTTCGAGTGCGCATCCTCCAAGCTTGGCAATGGCACCCGCCACCTCATTCGCTGTGACCGAATCATCCAGTCCAGATACCCGCATTTCGACGCACTTGACCGGCCTGGAGATTCTGACATCGTCTTCATGGTAAATTTCCCTGAGTTTTGCTGCAAGGTGTCAGCTTTGTCACCGCTGGTGGTGCCAGGAAGTTCTATAATGGCACCACCCGTTAGTGCCCTTCGGAACTTTACGCCCTCAATGCCAAGTGATGCGATGTCTATGCGGCTCTTGGCTTCCGCTATAGCCGATGCGTAGGTTATGCCACGATCAGCAGCACCATCTTGAACCGTAAGCACGACCGCTGATGATTTTGGCGGGCGTGTCTTAGGTTGTTGTTGGTCTGCCCCTTAGGTTTTGTAGACGTCGTCGTCATTTTGGTGGCGCCACTTTTTCCCTTTTTTACGACTTTCGACCAGGCCTCAGTCATGACAGCCGGTGCAGGTGGAAGCGGCCGTGGGACCGGTGTAGCCACAACCCCTGGAGCACTTTTAAGGCCCTTACCCTTTTTTTTGTTCTTCTTCCGTCCTGAACCATTGGGCAACGATTCCGGCTCCGGAACAATGCTCCCGGAGCGTGACTCTTCATTAGTCACTGGAGCCACTCCAGCCTTAGCTTCTTCTTTCTCCGTTCATGGGCCAGTGGTGGACGTATTCGCTCAGGGTTGAGACGTGGCTCTAGACCGTCCACGCGGGCATTGATACGCACCATCGCCGCATCCAATACCTTCGACGCCCACTCTTCCATCATGGACGTCGTAGGTGTTTCCAATCTGTGCCTACTGCACTCTGTAGACCTGATTTTAGGTCAGCCATTTCCTTTCTTAAGGTTGCCATCTCGGCCTTTAACCTTTCATTCTGCGTTTGTAGGTCACGCACTTCCTCAGAAACGGTTCTTTGGGCCAGCGCTCCAACTGCTTCTCTAATTAATTTTCCCGCTTCCTTTAGGGCCGCCTTCATCGTGCCCTTTAGTCTTGTGGACTTAGAGTTCACCTGTTCCACCAGCTTCAGACCTGCATCAATTTGTTTTATCAACGCAGCTGAGGTAAACTCTTCGTCTGTCATTTCTGGGCAACTAGCCATAGGACCACCCGCAGACGATGTAGCCCTTGTCATTCTGGCTTCGACGGTCATACCGAGCATCTCTTTTTCTGCCTGAGCCTCAAGTTCTTCCCGTTGAAGCTTCAGGTATTTTTCCTTTTGTTCAGACCATCCAACATATTCCCCCGTGGTAGGTGGTCTACCACGGCCTCTACGAGCTGTAACAGCCCGGACTTTGATGGGTGAGCGGGAGGAGTCATCCGACTTTGATTTGGAGCTACGCGACGATGAACGACGCGATGTATCATCTCTGGACCTTTTACGACTATCCCTCTCAGACCAGAATCTTCCGAGGGTAGAAGTCTTTGAGCCGTCCGACCCGACAGTGAACATTGTGGCCGCTGAAGAATCAGACGCAATATCCGCCTCCAAACGAGTTAACGAAACCCTTAACTCGCGCTTATCAAACCCAATAGGGTTTTCTTATTTACATTATTTACAACAGTACAGGGACTTTCCCCGAACCTTTCTACCTCATAGTCATTATTTACACGACCAACAACCTCATTATCTACACTATCAACAACGTCATTATGTACAATATTTACAACTATCGCAGCCGAAGCTGCAGAACAATGGGCGCCCCCCCCAGATACTTGGGGCTGCCCGTCAATGACGGGGAGGGATTCTCCTGCCGCGGAGCGGCAGGTACCCTCCTGGGGTAGTTTATTTTTACCGGCACTGTTCATGGTTTTCGTTGCTGTTTGCGGGCACAGCAGCCCCCCCTCTTGCGCTAACGACCGAGACTACCCCCCCGGCCATCCATCCCCTCGGCGCGCCTTCGAACCTTGGGATTTAGGGGTTTTTTATTGAGGTTGGCTCCTCGCGACCGTGCGAAAAGATGGAAAATCGCAACGGTCCCCGGCTCCCAGATTGGGAGTAACGGTTTGCCCCCCCCTGACCACCCTCATACGCCTCTGCTAAAGCAGAGGGGCAGAGGACAGCCAGCCCCGCCGAGTATTTAGCCGCGAAGAATAACTAAAGTAAAACTTTAAGATATTCCTCCGTCGCCCAGGGTGCACCGGCCAAACTGTTGCCGTTCCCTGCCGAATAAATTCGACAAGGACAAACAACAGTCCAAGCACACGAGGAGGTAACCGGCACGCACCCCAACCTAATAACCTAACCTAACCTAACCTAACCACCTAACCTAACCTAACCTAACCTAACCTACCTTTTTTTTTTTTTTTTTTTTTTTTTTTTTTTTTTTTTTTTTTGTAACCCAGGGGAAATGCCTCGCATACCGTGCCACTGGGGATGGCACCGGTTATGTGGGACTAGTCCGCCATATTGGCGGAATTACCCACTAAAACCCCTGGGGTGGCCTTCGCGCGCGTCTGCGGACGGGGGGCTGGGCTCCCTTAAGTAGTTCAAACTACAGCTTCCCCCGCCCTGGCGCAATGACTACGCCGACGGAACACCCAGACCACTGGATGTCCCGACCTTCGCGGTGGCCCGTGCAATGCGGGTAGTGACGTCCCCAGTCACTACCCGCGGGCATCACCCGCGGTCTCCATGGTGTCGGCGGCTTCTCCGCCCGTAGCCCTTGGAGCGCGCTTCTTCCTCAAGGGGGAGGTCGTACACCCCTTGCCGCCAACGGAGTGGTTGGCCGGTCGTCCCAGACCCGCGCAAAGTGCGCATGCAGGGCCCGCAGAGCAGGCCACCGCTCGGTGACCAGGTTTGCCGCAGCGGTAGCACAAACCGCTGCGGTCGACGTCGCTGGTGCAGGTCGCCGCCGGATGGCCGACCTCCAAGCACCTGAAACACCTCAGGGCGCGAGGCTCGAGAAGCCGCACCTTCACGAGACTCCACCCTACTTGGAGGTGTTTCGCCGCCGCTAACTTCTTGGCGGCCTCTACGGGGGCCCGGAGCCACATACTCCCCAGGCCTCGCCCGAGACGCCGTATTTCCCCCGGCTTGAATGGAGCCATCCCGCAGCCAGCGAACTGCGATGCGCTCCATACGACCTCCTCCTTGGTCACCGAATCGTCAATGCCGGTGAGACGGAGCTCACACGACTTGACGGGCCTGGTCACCCTCACTCCCTCAGCAAAAAGTCTCTGCAGTTTGGCCGCCAACACATCTGCCTTCCTGTCGTCGGCGCCTGGCATTTCTAGGATGCGCCCGCCAGTAATGGCCTCGCGCATCCGAAGCCCAGGGATCCCCAACGCGGCGAGGTTCAACTCCTCCCTCGCCTTCTTAATCACCGCATGATACTCCAGGCCCTCCGGTGCATCCGGGCCGATCGTCAAGACGACGGCGGGTGACTTGGGGACCTTTGGTTGCCTCCTCTTGCGCCGCTTTCGGCGCTTCTTCTTTTTGGCCGGGTGGAGGCGGCTTCTGCTGCTCCTGCACCGGTTGCGGCGGAGCAGGGTCCACCGACGTCGCCTTCTTTTTGGCGGCCTTTCGGCCGACGACTTCAGTCCACGCCTCCTGTAAAGGGGGAGGCGTGGGGGCCACAGAGATCGCAGACCTCGACGAGGTTCTGCGCGCCGCGCTAATGCGCCCCGCTTGAAGCACGGGTGACGCGTGAGGCGGCGGAGTTGCCGACGCTGGTATGGGCGTCATGGAGCGACGCCTTTCGGGGGTGTAGACGGCCCCCTTATCCCTACTCAACTTTTTGGCGAGGGCTTTTTCAACCCTCGCTGCAATGACCTCGGCCATCTCTTCCGGAGGAGGAGCTGCCGTTGACGGCGCCGGCCGCAGGGTCTGGGACGCGGCCAGTTCCTTGCGCAACCTCTCGAGGTCGCGCTTGGATTCCTCCAACTCCCTTTTGAGGTCCGCGTTGATGTTGCGGAGCAGGGTTTCCTCCTCTGTCGTCTCTCTGTGGGCCAGAGTTTGCGCCACTCCATGGACGTCTAGGCCGCCTCTTTAAGGGCACGGACAAAGGTGCCCTTGAGGTTGCCCGACGAACCAGCCACCTTGAGGATGCACTTTGAACTCTGTGCCAGCCGGCCACAGAGTTCAATCAGGGACATCAGATCGGGATCAGCGTCGGCCTTCTTGGCGGCGAGGACCACTTCGCCGGACAAGCGGCGCTCCCTGATCCGTGTTGTGAGCCCTAACACCTCGTCTTCTGCGCGTAACCGCAGCTCCCTTTCTGCCTCGTCGTTTAAGGCCTGTTTGGCCTTAGCAAGGCCTACAAAATGACCAGTGGTCGGGGGGCGCCCTCGCCCCCTTTTGGCCGTTGGCTTCTTCTCAATGGGGCCTGCGCCCCATTCAGGGTCTCTGTCACCGTCCGATTCGGACAAAACCGTCCGTTTCCGTTTCGTACGGGTGTCTGACGCAAGAGACGTCATACTCCCGTGCGTAACATCCTTCTCTGTATTATCATCCGAGTCCAGCTCAACGATAGATTCGTTGCCGCTGAACCTCTCTTCGTCCTCTGTACGTTCGTCCGCACTAGACGATATCCTCCGAACTCGTCCACTCCTCGTCTTGCCCGCATGGGCCGAAAGCTGTTTTTTGCCCCCTCCGTAATACGTGGGGCAGACGCGCTCCTTGCGGAGACGCGTGCGGGATTCCCCAGCACCTGAAGTGCTGGGACCCGCCCGGAGATTCTTTCCAAAAACAGACTTTTCACTCATGATTTTTACCACTTACTGGGCGTGGTGGCCCGACTCCCCCACCTCTGCGTTAGCGACCGGGACTACCTCCCCGGCCATCCATCCCCTCGGCACGCATACACCTTGGGATTTAAGGGTTTTTTATTGAGGTTGGCTCCTCGCGACCGTGCGAAAAGATGACAAATCGCAACGGTCCCCGGTCCCCAGACTGGGGATAACGGTATGCCCAGCCACTCCCAAAAGCCTCTGAAAGCAGAGGAGAGGGAGCGGCAACCCCACCCCGTGGTTTTTTATAGTGGTTGTCTCCACGCGGCCCGCGTCTCAGACTGAGACACCGGCCACCGTTCCCCGTGATTGGGGTTTACGGGCGGCCCGACTAGCCGACGAAAAGTGTCAAACTAGCCGCGCCTGTTGGTGAGATTTTAGCCGTCCCAAAAACTGGGACGTTACCAGGGTGCACCACGAGGAGGTATCTCACCACGCACCCCAACCTAACCTAACCTAACCTAACCTAACCTAACCTAACCTAACCTAACCTAACCTAACCTAACCTAACCTAACCTAACCTAACCTAACCTAACCTAACCTTTTTTTTTTTTTTTTTTTTTTTTTGTAACCCAGGGGAAATGCCTCGCATACCGGTGCCACTGGGGATGGCACCGGTTATGTGGGACTAGTCCGCCATCGTGGCGGAATTACCCACTAAAACCCCTGGGGTGACCTTCGCACGCTTCTGGGGGCGGGGGGCTGGGCTCCCTTAAGTAGTTCGAACTACAGCTTCCCCCGCCCTGGCGCAATGGCTACGCCGACGGAACATCCAGGCCACTGGATGCCCCGACCTTCGCGGTGGCCCGTGCAATGCGAGCAGTGACTTCCCCAGTCACTACTCGCGGGCGTCACCCGCGGTGTCCATGGTTTCGGCGGCTTGCCCGCCCTTAGCCCGTGGACTTCGCTTCCTCTTCGCGGGGCTGGAATTGCACCCCTTGCCGCCAACTGAGTGGTTGGCGGGCAATTCCCTACTCGCGCACACTGCGCATGCCGGGCCCGCTGTACAGGCCACGGCTTTGTGCCCGGGTTTACCGCAGCGGTAACACAAACCGCTGCGGTCGACTTCGCTGGTGCAGGTCGCCATGACGTGGCCGACCTCGAGGCACTTGAAGCACCTCAGGGTGCGAGGCTCGAGGAGCCGCACCCTCACCAAGCTCCACCCTACTTGGAGGTGCTTCGCCGCCGCTAATTTCTTCCCGGCCTCCACGGGGGCCCGGAGCCACATGCTTCCGAGGCCGCGCCCGAGACGCCGGATCGTCCCCGCCTTGAAGTCGCCCATGCCACAACCAGCAAATTGGGCCGCACTCCACACCACTTCCTGATAGGTTATCGAGTCGTCCAGACCCGTAAGCCGCAATTCGCAGGACTTTACGGGCCTGTGGACTCGCACGCCTTCGTGGAGCAACCTACTCAGCTTGGCCGCCAACACGTCCGCTTTTCTGGTGTCGGCGCCGGGCAGCTCAAGGATTCGCGCGCCAGTTATGGCCTCGCGACATCGGAGCCCGGGAATGCCTAACTCGGCGAGGTTTATGCCTTCCCTCGCCTGTTTAATCACCTGCGCGTATGCAAGGCCCTCAGGCGCATTCGGGCCAATGGTGACCACGACTGCGGGCGCTTTGGGCACCTTTACTTTTCTGCTCCTACGCTTCTTGCGCTTCTTCTTCTTTGTCTTCGCCGGAGGTGGAGGAGGTTGCTCCTGTTGTGCCGGGTGCGGCGGCACAGCATCCGCCGAAGGTGCCTTCGTCTTTTTGGCCTTGCGGCCAACCACTTCTGTCCACGCCTCCTGTAAAGGGGGAGGCGTGGGAGCCACCGAAACTGCCGAGGCCGTAGACCGTGCAGATGATCTGCGGACCGATCCAACACGTCCCGACTGGAGGACCGGAGACGCGTAGACCGGTGGAGATGCCGTCGCTTGCATCGGAGTCGCAGAGCGACGCCTTTCGGGGGTGTAAGGGGCCCCCGTTTTTGATGCCAACTTTTTGGCAAGGGCCTTTTCAACCCTTGCAGCGATTGCATCAGCCACCTCCTCAGTGGGAGGGGCTGACGGAGCCGACGCTGGAGGCCGGGTCTGAAACTCGGCCAATTCCTTCTTTAGGTCGTCGATGACCCGCTGCTTCTCCTCGAGTTGCCTCTGCAAGCTGGTGTTGTTGCTGCGGAGGAGCGCCTCTTCTTCCGTGGTCTCGCGGTGAGCGAGGACCCGGGCAACATCGTGGACATCAAGGGCAGCCTCCTTAAGGGCCCTTACAAAGGTCCCTTTGAGGTTGCCCGATGTATGCGCAACTCGTGCAATGCACTTGGAGCTCTGGGCAAGGCGGCGACAGAGCTCTATTAGGGAGAGCAGATCTGGATCGGCGCACTCCTTAGGGACGTCGAGGGCCACTTCGCCGGAAACCCTTCGTGCCCGGATCTTCTCCGTCATCCCCAAAATCTCTTCCTCCGCTCGTAAACGCAGTTCCCGCTCTTGTTGATCGAGCAGGTCCTGTTTGGCCTTCGCTAGGCCCGCATAGTGGCCTGTGGTGGGAGGACGCCCGCGCCCTCTCTTGGCCACCTGTACGGGTTTTGGTCCCGCTCCCCATTCCGGGTCCCTAGTATCCCCCTCTGAGCCTGACACGGCTCGTTTCCGTTTAGATCGGGTGTCCGACACAAGGGATGTCGAACTCCCGTGCGTGACTTCACGCTCCGTAACATCGTCGGAGTCTAAGTCAACGACAGAAGCATTGTCGCTCGACTCCTCACCATCTTCGGACTCCTCGTCCGCGCTAGACAATATCCGTCTAACTCTCCTACTCCTCGTTTTGCCCGTCTGGGCCGAAAGCTGTTTTTTGCCCCCTCCGTAATACGTGGGGCAGACGCGCTCCTTGCGGAGACGCGTGCGGGATTCCCCAGCACCGGAAGTGCTGGGACCCGCCCGGAGATTCTTTTCAAAAACAGACTTTTCTTCCATGTTGATTGGTACCACTTAATGGGCGTGGTGGCCCAACTCCCCCCCCTCTGCGTTAGCGACCGGGACTACCTCCCCGGCCATCCATCCCCTCGGCACGCATACACCTTGGGATTTAAGGGTTTTTTATTGAGGTTGGCTCCTCGCGACCGTGCGAAAAGATGGAAAATCGCATCGGTCCCGTCCCCAGAATGGGGATAACGGTATGCCCAGCCACTCCCAAAAGCCTCTGAAAGCAGAGGAGAGGGAGCGGCAACCACCCCGTGGTTTTTTATAGTGGTTGTCTCACGCGGCCCGCGTCTCGAAATGAGACACCGGCCACCGTTCCCCGTGATTGGGTTTACGGGCGCCCGACTAGCCGACGAAAAGTGTCAAACTAGCCGCGCCTGTTGGTGAGATTTTAGCCGTCCCAAAAACTGGACGTTACCAGGGTGCACCACGAGGAGGTATCTCACCACGCACCCCAACTAACCTAACCTAACCTAACCTAACCTAACCTAACCTAACCTACCTAACCTAACCTAACCTAACCTAACCTAACNGTCCCCGGCTCCCAGACTGGGAAGTAACGCGTTTGCCCCCCCTGACCCCACACATACGCCTCTGCTAAAGCAGAGGGCAGAGGACAGCCAGCCCCGCGAGTATTTAGCCGACGAGAACAATACTCTCAAAGTAAAACTTTAAGATTATTCCCCGTCGCCCAGGGTGCACCGGCCCAAACTGTTGTCGTTCCCTGCAGATAAAATTCGACAAGGACAACAACAGTCCAAGCACACGAGGAGGTAACCCGGCACGCCACCACCTAACCTAACCTTTTTTTTTTTTTTTTTTTTTTTTTTTTTTTTTTTTTTTTTTTTTGTCGCTGGGAATCCATTTACGGACTTCCCACTGCACTGAAACATTGCAGTGGGGGTGTGTGAGACTCGGGGCCCTGTATAGGGGGGCCCAATACTCACTAAACCCAGCGCACTCCTTCAGCCACAGAGTGACAGGGGACGCGGGAAGACGTTAGTTACTACCACGACCCTGTCAGTGGATGCCTGTGAAGGCCCGACAAGCCACCCCAGGTGTTATGGGGTAGCGGCGGGAGACGTGCGGAGTGATGACACGTTCCCGTTAGCCAAGAGCGGAGGAGGCGCGACAGTTAGCGCCAACTGAGCTCCACCGGTGGGGGGAAGTAGGCGATGGAGTTGCCTTCTTCTTTGGCCCCTACGTCGCTTGCGGAGAGGAGGTGCAGATGGGTCGTCTTCACGCTCTCGCTCCGCAGACTCCTTTTGAGACACGACAGACTCACAAAAAGCACTAAAGGCTTCCCATATTCTATCGCTGCCGACCATTGACCGTACTACGTTTTGTAGAGATAGGTCCCCGCCCAAAAGAACGTTGAGAGTGTGCCGCTGAGGAGACCACGACGGACACACTTCCAGCGTATGTTGTGCCGTATCCTCCGCCGCATCGCACTCATGACACGACGGAGCCTCCTCCCTTCCAATTCGGTGAAGGTACCGGCCAAAACAACCATGGCCGGTTAAAATCTGTGCAAGCCTGAATGAGATGGCTCCCTTGCGCCGATTGACCCAGTCATCGAAAACTGGTATGATGGCTTCTAGAGTCCTGCGACCGACCTGCGAAGCCACCAACTCCTCCTTCCATTTTGTGAGCAGACGTTCCTGAGCTGATCGTCGGACTGATGTTAAATCGTCGATGGTAGTACGATCATCTGCTGCACGAATCTCTTGCCTCCAATGGTAGGTTCTTGCAAGAACTTCCGCCTCCAGCTCCCATGGGGGAGTCCCTACCAAGACACATGCCACTTCCCGGGCTACTGTAGAGTAGCATCGAGCTGCCCTTTGGGCAATTGCCCGCTGGGGCCTTCTTAATAACGCCAGATTTTTACGGTCTAGCGCGTCCACCCATATTGGGGCTGCATACAACGCCATGCTCTTAAGAATGCCTGAATATAGGCGACGACAAAGGGCACTAGGGCCTCCAATATTGGGGAGCAGCCAGCCTAAGGCATCAGCTGCCTTAAGGAGGCGTGGCGATAACTGTGAGAAGTGCGCATGGAAAGTCAACCTGCTATCAAGTGTGACTCCCAGATACTTCATCTGCGACTTGACTTCTAATGCCACACCACCGACAACAACGTTTGAACCCACAGGCACCCGTTTTCGTGGGCCATGAAAGTATATGGCCTCCGATTTGTCGAGAGCCACCCGAAGTCCTAGCAGGGCAATCCGATCTGCAACCAACGTGCCCATAACTTCAGCAAGGCGCGCAGCTTCGGTATAGGACCTTCCCCGGGCTGTTACGAGAGTATCATCTGCGTAACAGATGATGTTCGTCCCGGGGAGAAGAGCGCCACGAAGAATCCAATCGAAGCCGATGTTCCACAACAATGGACCAAGGACAGAACCTTGTGGAACACCGGACTCAACACGATGACTTTTCAATTGTCCATCACTGCCAACAAACATAATCTTTCTGTCTTCAAGATAACTAGCTACAAGACGCTGGAGGTAAAGAGGTACGCCATGGTATTTGAGCGCCTCCAGAATGGTGGTATGTGGGATGCTATTAAATGCATTGGCTATATCCAGAGATATAGCCAATAGCCCATCCCCGTCTTGGATGGCTGTTTCGGCCAAATTCTTGAGAAGGGAGAGGGCGTCCAGTGTGGAGCGGCCCTCTCTAAAGCCAAATTGTACCTCTGAGAGGTTTGGACCGTCATTAGTAAGGTGTTTAACGATACGACAGGAGACAATATATTCAAACATCTTGCCCACATCGTCCAGCAAAACGATTGGGCGGTAAGCAGATGGAGAATCTAGGGGTCTACCTTCCTTCTGTATTAAGCATAATAGGCCTTCCTTCCACGCCTTCGGAAATTGCCCAGATGATAAACAGGCGTCGAAGAGTTCACACATAACCAAGGCTAGATGTTTTGCCGCTATAAACAATACACAGGCCGGTACTCCGTCTGGGCCTGGAGCAGTTTTCTTCCCCCGGAGGCGATCCACGGCAGAGCGGAACTCTTCTTCTGACACAGAAGGTGGATTAGTCTCCTCAAAGTCAGCCTGAACAGGTGACACCATCGCTGGTGGGGTATGATGTTCATTACCCGGAAACAGCGAATCTACTACCCTGACCAACGTTTCAGGCGGAAGAGTTTCCGTTATTGGAGGACCATGAGCGCGCAGCTTGCTGCGGGCAGCACGGTAAGGTCTTCCCCACGGGTCTCTATTAAGGCTATCTAGCATTTCTGCCCTAGCGCGGTCTTTCGCCTCAAGGATTGCAGTCTTCAATGCTAGCTTCGCTGCTCGGAAAGCATCATACAAACTATCTTCCTGTTGAGGATCGCGATTGCGGCGTCTTCGGCTACGAGTAAATGCTCTCCTGGCCGCAATGCACGCCGCTCGTAAATTCGCAATATCCTCCGACCACCAGTATACTGCCCGCCGCGCAGATGGTTGGCGGGATCTCGGCATAGCTGCATCACAGATCTCCGTCAGCATGCTGCGGAGTTGAGTAGCCGAGGAGTCAACGTCCCTTGCGTTGGTAGAGACCGCAAACCAAGCTTGTACCAAAGACGCTTCATTGGCCAACTCTGAATTGAGCCGCGTCAATGCCCACCTGGGGAAGTGATTCTGATTGTGGCGTACCAGAATCTGAGGGGTGGACACCTCAAATCGTATATAACGATGGTCCGAGAGCGACTCTGTTTGCGTGACGACATGCCAATTCTGTATTTGTGCGGCAATAGCAGGGGTGGCAAACGAAATGTCTACCACTGACCCACCCTGCCTTCGCACGCACGTATGAATTGTTCCTTGATTCAGCAGGGACAGACCTGCAGCAATAGCCCAGTTCTCGACAGCCGAACCTCGACAATCCGTTGAGGGATTTCCCCAGGAGGACGACTTAGCGTTTAAGTCGCCGAGAAAGACAATTTGAAGTGGCGACAAGCGCCCAACCACACCACTGAGTGTGGCAAGGAATATTTCAAAATCAGCGAAGGGCCGGTTTGGAGAAAAATAAACCCCGACAATGGCAAGCTTCCCCCATTCTGCCGCAACATATCCACTGCCTCTTTCGCGCAGTTTCAAGGGGGGAGAGTCAGTAGAGTGCCGAGAGGTTATGGCAACAACCCCATCCAAATCGCCGTGCCAGTTTGAGTAGCTGGGAATAAAATAGGGCTCCGCAGCCACCGCCAAATCAATCGACCACTCCGCCAGAGCCTGCGCGAATAAATCTTGTGCTCTGATGGAGTGGTTCAGGTTCGTCTGGAGAAAGTTTAATTTCCGTTGTATTGACATTATGTTTCTTCCATTTCAACCTCTACTACACGAGTGTCAACTGCAGGCCGGGTCATGGCCTGAGCTTTGCCTTTCTTAGGGGGAGGATTACATTTCCTCCCACCCATCATATGTCCGGATGCAATGCCAGCCTCAGCACACACCAGGCAATGAGGTTTCTCGTTGCAAGAGGCAGCGATATGTCCCTCTTTTCCACATCGGAAACACAGATGTGACCTATCGCTGGAAGAGCCACAACGTTGCCGCGTATGCCCGATGCCATAGCAGCGATAGCATCGCATAGGACGCGCATCCAAAGATCGAACTTGAGCAGAGCTCCAGCCAATCAGCAGTCTTCCCGACTCCAGAAGAACTTTCGCAGCTGCGACTGGACACTGAACAGTAATGGATCCTGTTCCGCCTCGTCCGGGGCGGATTTCCCCGGCTTTGATGGTGTCTACAGAACAGCCGCCTTTCTCCGCTATTTTCCCTACAACTTCAGCTTTAGTGATAGAATCGTCCAGCCCACTGATGCGAATATCTATACACTTGGTGGGCCTGGATATCTTAGCCGAATCCGCTATAACCTCCTTGAGTTTTGAGGCGAACAAGTCAGCCTTTTCTGCGCTCCGAGCACCCGGCAACTCAAATATGCGGGCTCCCGTTGCCGTATGCCGGCATTTGACTGGCCCAATATCCAGCTGATCCTTATCGAGGGATTTACGAGCCCGCTCAATAACCGTGCTGTAGGTTTCTCCCTTTTCTAAGGCCTCCGGTGTTAGAGTGATGACCACTGCGGAGGATTTAGGGGAGATCAGTTTAAGCTTCTTCTTCTTTTTGGCCTTTTTCTTCTTTTTTGCAGCAGATGGGGTTGCATTCCTAGAAGCAACAGCTGCAGCCAGCATTTCTTTAGCCTTCACTAAAGATTCTCCTTCAGGGGCTGATGGTGTATTAGCCGCTTTTTTGCCCTTCTTCTTGCCTTTTTTCACAACTGTTGACCACACCTGATTCGCCGGAGTGGTTGCAGGCAGAAGTGGGTCAGAAATCTCTGCCGCGGACGTCGAAGGCCTAGGCTCCACAGTCGCTGGAGTTTCCCCAATTTTTGTCTTGCGACTTGAAGTCGCACCCTTCTTTTGTTTAGAGACTGCCAATGTTTTGGAGTCCGCCGCCAACGGTGGTCGAAGCCTTTTTTTCCGGCAACAACCTATCGGCAATGCCATCAAGACGTGCATTCAACATCGTCCCAACCTCCGTCATCACGCGATGCATGATTTCTTCTAAATTAGGAGGGCCCTCTTTGGGAGCCTGTGACTGTGGCAATGGAGAGCTGTCCACTCGCACGCTCTCATGCATGGGAGTCACAAACTCATGGTCCGTTTCCATGGTTGGTAGCGACGGAGAAGCCCGCCGCTGACCCTCTGAGAACCGGGTCCTTAAATCTGACAATTCTAATTTAATTGCCGAAATTTCCGACATGAAACGTTCATTTTCACTTCGAAGCCTCTGGTTTTCTGCCTGAAGCATACGTGTTTCCTCTGTTACGGAACGATTAATAATTTCCGAGAATACACCCTGCAAGGTGTGGGCCGACAATTTTAGGGCCTTCTGAAAGGTACCCTTTAGATGCGAAGATCTTCCCGCTACGTGCAAAATTGTATCGACTTGAGAGGCGACTACCTTCTCTAAATCAGTGATGGTACGAGTCTCTTTACCAGTAGCTGCTGACAGCTCAGGGTTGGACAAAGCACGTAACACACGCGTTTCTCTGATACGGTCCAGAACCTCTTTCTCTGCCTCTATCTCTATTTCTTCACGCCGAGCTTTGTTAAGACGACGTTGTGCCGCCGCAAGTCCAATGTATTGGCCGGTGGTAGGTGGCCTGCCACGGCCTCTTTTTGGCCGTGGCCACTTTCCGAGCCGGACGCTCGTCAGTGGATTTGTCAGATCCAGACCTAGAGCCATCGCTCCTGTTGCGTTTCAATGGAGAACGCAAATACCGCGACCGGATAGAGGTGGTCGTGGCTACGGAGCGCAATGACACTGGCAATGATGCATCCGAATCATCTTCACTAATGTTGTAACATTTTACACCTTCCTCAGACGCCAAGGAGCCACAGCTCTTGAAAACAGTGCTATCCTTCTCGCAGCGAGAAAGGGTAACAGAACAAGGTCTTATTAAAGACGCCATTTCCTCTTCAGATCTCTCAACCATGGCAGAACATGGCCGAGAACTAACCTCTCCTAACTTCGTCAACGTACCTGAAGGTACAACGTGGTTGGGGCCCCCCCCGTATAACGTGGGGCCACCGCCCTCCGAAGAGGACGTACGGGATTCCCCAGCAGCAACATGCATACTGGGACCCGCCCGGGGAATAGTTTCCAATTCACGTGTATTATTCATTTTTTAAATGCTGCTTGCGGGCGCAGCAGCCCCTCCCAACTTGCGCTAGGGACCGAGACTACCCCCCCGGCCATCCATCCCATCGGCACGCCTTCAAACCTTGGGATTTGGGGGTTTTTTATTGAGGTTGGCTCCTCGCGACTGTGCGAAAGATCGAAAAGATCGCAACCAGTCCCCGGCTCCCAGACTGGGAGTAACGGTTTGCCCCCCCCTGGCCATCTTCGTACGCCTCTGATAAAACAGAGGGGCAGAAGGCAGCCAGCCCAGTTGCCGAGTGTTTAGCCGACGAGGAATGATACTCAAAGTTAAACTTTAAGATCATTCCGTCGCCCGGTGCACCGGCCCAAACCGTTGTCGTTCCCTGCAGAATAAAAAATTCGACAGGACAAACAACAGTCCAAGCACACGAGGAGGTAACCGGCATGCACCCACCCCAACCT
>PQWD01000030.1:0-38606 GCA_019425675.1 Leucinodes orbonalis
TATTCCTTTACTTCTAAATGTAACAGAGAAGGATCCACATTGACTGTTTTTATGCTAGTCCCCCTTACAAAGCACTCTTTAAAAAAAAGATTTTGTCCATCTACTTCTTCCATATTAAGATTTACAATGTGTAAATTCATCAATAAATCACACCTTCTTAATAAGCCTCTACATTTTGAACCACTTTTGAGTTCAAAATTAATATATTTATTTTTACTTAATCTTACTAAGGTGAGTGGATACATGAGGGTAAATATAATATTAATTTATATTTGATATTAATTTGTAGTTATACTTAATGATTTGTAGGTACATTTAATATTGATAGTACAAATACTTACTATTACATTATAAATAATATTATCTTTTATAAATGTAATCAACAACAGTACCCCTTACAAATACAGACTTAAATGGAATAGTATTATCTAATGTAAAACATTGTCCGTTTATTACAAACAAATTTAGGTATCCATCTATTGATACTAGAGTTCCTGAAATTTTAGTATCATCATTTTGTTTAATAAAAATTTCAGTACCAACAAAATTTTTAAAAATATCAAATTCATTTTCCATTTGAGGGGTCTAAAATTTTTTAGCATAAAGTGATTTAAATATACAAATAGTACAAAATAATATATATAATATAATTAATATAATATAATATAATATATATAATATAATATAATAAATATAATATAATATATATAATATAATATATATAATATAATATAATATATATATAATAATATAATATAATATAAATATATATATAATATAATAATAATAATAATAATATAATAATAATAATAATAATAAAATAATAATAATAAATAATAATAATAATATAAAATAATATATAATATATATAATAATAATATATAATAATATAATAATAATAATATAATAATAATAATAATAATAATAAATATATAATAATAATAATATATAATAATAATATAATATAATATATATAATAATAATATAATAATATATAATAATATAATAATACAAATATAGAACAAAGGTACAAAGATTCTACAAATATAAAAATACAATATAAAGGTATAAATACATACAAATATAAATATAATATAAATTACAATATAAAGGTAAAATAAAAAAAAGTAAAATTTTATTCCTCTTGAGATATTTCTATAAATGTATAAGCAAAATTTGTATCCCCTTCTTCTTCATTACTGTCTTCTATAATTCTTTCACTTTTCCATTTTTCACTAATTTTAATAAACTTTTTTATTAATTTTTCCCCTGTACAAATAAAAATTACATATTCTTTTGGAAGACCGTACCTTAAAAAGCATTCTATAAAAAGTTTTGATATTTTCAAATGTACTAAAATTTTATAAAGTCTAATAGAATTCTCTTTTATAAAATCTTCTAACTCATCATCTTCACTAACAGGTAAAGGAAGGGTATTAATTTCTTTAATATGAAATCCATTTGTAAGACATTCTTTCTTAAAAGTTTTTAAATCTGTTTTAAGAATTAAAATTTTATATAATAATATTTTTATCTTCTTCTTTTTTCCAAAGTCTCCTCACTGGCTATTTCCGAATTTTTTATAAAATCCAGAAAAGTATTATTTCTTTTTCTATTACTAAAAAGACTCTTCTAAAAAATCATATTCAACATGTTTACAAGAAATATCTTTTTCTAAAAGATCACCGCTAGTACGTTTTCTATATTTTTCAATATTTTTTTTAATTTATATTTTTTTCTTTTTTTCTAAAAAATTGTTTTTAGTTGCGATAAGTCGTCAAGTACAATTTTTAGACAATTTTCAATGTCAGAGTTGCCGTATTTTTCAGTATCCCATTGACAGAGTTTTATATCAAAATTTGTAAATTTTATTTTGTTAAAATTTTTTATCAAATCTAAACATTCTTTTTCTGACTTAGAAAGTGTTTCATCATAAGAATTACAAGATGAAATACTTAGATGAATGAAATTTGGTATGTTTATAAATTGAATATTAATTTTGTATTCTTTTTTTATGTTTTCTATTTCTGTTTGTATATTAAGATTTTCTTCTAGTGGTAAACCTACCAACAACATAAGGGGGAAAAAATCAAACAACCCTTTTTGTTTATAAGATTGTAAAAAGAACTACCTTTTAAATTACAAAATAGTAATTTTGCAGTTTTTAATTTATTCTTATTGCTCTCTTTTGATTTTTTCAAGTGGACTAAAAAGGTTTGTTAAGTTAGTTAAACAATAAAGAAATAAATATTTCTAGTAAAGTGGTTTCTATCAAATAATTGCAACGTTTAATAAAAAAGTGATAAGATATAAGTTATTATTATTAAAACTGTAAATATGCTTCTATTGAGTGTAAGCAGGAAAATATAATTATAATAAAACGACACCTTGACGCTTAACTTTATAAGAAGCTGAGATATAACCCTTTTTTACTTATAAGCTTTAGGCTCACAGGCAACACCTATAATTTATCTATTCCTTAGTAGTTACTTATTTACAAAAAAGATATTAATTATCTTATTGATCAAGTGTTCTTTACTAGTCACTTTTTAAACTAGTAGGTTAAATGTAATTTTTAATAAAAAAGAATTTTATTTAGCATCCTTAAAATTTTACTCTCCTAATTCAAAAGATAAATATAAGCAATTTGTGCCTTTTAGAAAGTTATATGGATTTTTTAAATTAATATTGAAATACCCCATAATTTTAAATGTTAAGTGTCTTTATTTTTCTCTACTATATAAAAACAAATAGTGAACAATTGAAATGGTCACCTAAAAATATTGAAAATGATACTTGTGAAAAATCACTATTTAGTAAAGAATGGGACGAATGGAATAATTACGATCATTTAAAAATGATCGTAAATGAAGAAATGAAAGCAGCGGTAAAAATAGTCTACGGTTATTTAAGTTGCAATATTAATAAAAAGGATGGGAATACGGAATTTAAAAACGTGTTTACACTGGAAAAATATAGCAAAGCTGTAGAAAATAATTTAAAGAAAATTGATACATCAGGAAATTGGAATGATCAAGTTATTAACAAAATAGCTTTTAATACAGTTGAGATTGTACAATTAATTAGTCAAGTGGATTTTGAAAAATCCACTGAAAATATTGAAAAGGTTAAATCTCTTTTAAAAGAATCTATTAGTGTAAGAATTAATTTTAAATCACAACTTGTGAAAGTAAATGTGTTTAACAGGACTGCTTATGTGAGTTTAACACGATATATTAAAGATAATTTTGAATTAGCTAGTGTAGATGAAAGAAATTATTCTTTGAGTTCTTCTGTCGTTCAAATGCCAATGCATCACGCTTTCAGTTTTTTACTTACTGGGCTTACTTTCGTAGCAAACACGCTTTTATTGCAATGATTTAGAATTAAATTATTATAGTGACATATTTTAGGACTTAAATATAAAAAAAGACATACAAAGGAATGTTTGACTTAGCTGTATAAAAACTAAAAAGGGTAAAGTTAGACATAAATTTGACGGTTGTCTAATATCTATATTAGTATTTAAACATTTTAATTTTCTTATAAGTAATACTTTCATAATATTTTATTTCTATTGGTTTAAATAAAACAGAGGTAACTGAGGAATAGATAGCTCAGTGGTCGTGATGCTGGCCTAGTGCTCAAGGGGTTGAATCCTAGAGATGCCGAATTGTTTGAAAAAAATGCAAGCATTGACAATGCAAATGTTAATAAAATTGTTGCTGGTAAAGTCGTATTGTAAGCGTTGTAAATGTCTTGTAAGTTATATTGTATTGTTGGCACTATAATTGCCATAATTGAGATTTATAATAAGTTATTACATCTGAAGAACCATCTTGGGGAGTTGAAGCAAGAAAATGGAGCTAGAACATTTTGTGTACAATTATAGACACCAGGGTAATTTGACCCATATCGCTTATTCCGACCTCAAATCCCAGTGAACCCCTGGTCTGATAGAGCATACTCTATCAGTTGTCAGCCCTTTAAATTATCCTTTCGGGGTAGAAATTATTCTCCTATGAAACAAGGCTCTAGTGGCATGTTGGCGCTCAATCATGTGCAAAAGTTGAGATTGAGGAAAGAAGAGTTTTCTAAGTGTAAGAATAAATTAGTATTGTAGTTAATCAGCTTAGAGTAGTGACGTTGAAAAAAATTTAAGCAAACATAGTGTGTTCTATACAATAGCTGAAGTTTACTATAAAAAATAAATCAATAAATGATTATATATTATAAAAAAAAAAAAAAATCTCTTTTTTAATTTGGTAAAAGGAATATTAAACCTTATTGGTAAAAATGAGATTACTGTTTTAATACTTTTGCTTCTTAAAAAGCAATTTATTATTTAAAATACTTTGTACTTGATTGAATTTTATTTTAAAGACTTTTGCAATTTGTAAATAGAGTTTTTATTTTACCCCTAAAATGTTTACTCTGCCAAAATTGAAATACGAATATGATTCTTTAGAACCTTATATAAGTAAAGAAATTATGGAAACTCATCATTTAAAACATCATCAAGCTTATGTTGATACAATGAATACTCTAATAAAAGACAATAGAGAACTTACATCACTATTGTACAATAATAAAGGTACTTCTTTGCTTGATAAGCAACTTAGAGATTATGGAGGTGGTCATTTCAACCATTCTCTTTTCTGGGTATTTATGTGTCCAACTAAAAAAGAAATACCAGAAAACTTGTTAACTGCAATTTGTAAAGATTTCGAGTCATTTGACAAGTTCAAAGACGAATTTAATGTAAAAGCAACCAAATTATTTGGTTCGGGTTGGGTTTGGTTAGTACAAAGAGACAAATTGTATATTGAAACAAGTATTAATCAAGATAATCCTATGATGGAGGATGATAAAGTCATACCCTTGTTATGTTTGGATGTCTGGGAGCATGCTTATTATTTACAATATAAAAATAGGCGTAAGGAATACATCGAAAAGTGGTGGAATATTGTTGATTGGGACGTAGTAGAAAAAATCTACAATAAGTGTGTTGTAAAAAAAGAAGGAAATATTAAAATTACGAATGACGGACACTTAATTATTTAATTAAATAATACTTATTAATTTTTGTTTTTCAGAACTTGCTATTTTGTCTTTTTCTGTATATCTAATAAAGCCATTTTGGTTTAAACTTTAGTAATAAAATATCTTTTATAAGTAAATTCAACTTTTTATCTACCTCTATAAATTCAATTAGGTCGACAAATATGCCATCTATAATATTCAAATTATTATATTTTATCAATAAATTTAAAATGATATAAATATCAGAATAATCAAATAAATATTTTTGTTGTCTTAATTTCCCTCTAATAATATTGACTACTTTATTATTATTAATGTTATTTTTAATCAATATTTCAAAAATGTCTTCTAAATGAATATCAGTTATTGAATTAACATTATTAAGTAAACTAAACAAAACTTTACTACTAACAGGATATTTAATGTATTCATTAAATAACATCTTATCTGTTTTAAAATGTAACATTACTTTATTCCTATTAATATTATATTTCATCAAATTATAAGGGATTTTGTTGTTAGACAAACAAATTTGTAAGTAAAACTTAATATATTTTGTATCTTCAAGGAAATTATCACAAATTTCGTACATAAATGGTTTAAATATATTATTTTTCATAAATTTCAAAATATCTAAAAAAATGCAATTTCTATCCATTACAACTCCAAGTATACAATTTGTTGTATATTTAATAATTTTATAATCTTCATAAATATCTATTCTTTTGAAAATGGTATCAACGTGCTTTACAATTATGTCTCTATTAAAATACGTTATAAATTTTACATTTGATATTTCGTTATAAACATCAAATCCTTTTTCTATAATTTATAATAAATTTTCATCTTTAGTAAATTTACAAATTTCTTTAGCTATTTTTCATTTATTACATCATCTATAATTAATAATTCACAAAAATTGCTTTTTTTTATTAGATCTAATAAAAAATCAAATCTTTTTGTATGTCTTATAAAAATTATAAGATATTTATAATGTTTTTCATTATTTTGATTTTCGATAATAAATTTATCAATACCACTATCTATATTATATAAGATATAACTTTTAAGTATAAAATTACCATCATCTACAATTTTATAACTATCATTAGAAGATAAAGTATTAATTCCTAATCTTTTTGACAATTAAAATATATCTTTTTTTATATTTGTAATTCTCAATAATCCCTTTTTTAATTTTATATTTAATAATGAATAATATACAACTTCTTTTTAAAGTATTTCTTATACTAAATATATAATCTAACATTTCTTTAGTAAATTTTTTCAATTTTATAATTTCTTCTTTATTTTCTACTAATTTTAAAATTTTTAATCTTTCATTTCTAAATAGTTTATGCAAATATAATTTTTTATAAAATAATGCATTTTTGTTTGTTAAATAAAAAATTCTCTAAATTTATACAATTCTTGTATATTAAGAAATTCTAAGTTACTTTTACTTAGTCTTTTCAAAAAGTTTTTAGGTCCCACAAAAATCCCAATTTAATAAAATATTCTTCATTTTTAACATTTACGAGTTTTTCTTTTAATTTTTGAAAATGTTCAGGAGTAAATTGTACTTCTGTAATAATTTTATACAAGAGTTTTAAAATTCCCAATTCAAAAGGCTGGTCCAATAAAACAGAAATAATAATTGGATTGTAATTTAATATTTCTAGTAAATTTGTAGGAGTAGATAACAGTGAAGAAATAAGGTCAAAAGATTTGGTATTGTTTGGAATTAGTTGTAAAACTTCTTCATTTTTCAATTCGGGACTTTTTTTATTTTTTTCGTTTATCAATTTTTTTTTGGTTTATCAATTTCTTAGAGTTTTGATTTATCAATTTTTAATGTTATGATTATTTTTATCAGTTTTAAATACTGACATTTTAAAGGGGAGACTTTTTGTAAAACATAATAGAAAACTACAAATCTCTATATTATAAATATACTTGTGTTATATTTATATGTCATATTAATAAAATAGATATATTATCTCAAGAAATACAGTTTTTAAAAATTTATTTTTTCTAAAAATGAATTTTCTAGAATTTTTTTTTCTATAAATAAATTTTTTTTTGTGCCTTCATAAATGAGTGAAACTTCTAAGACTTCAAATGCTATTGGTATTGATTTAGGTACAACATATTCATGTTGTGGTGCATACATTAATGGTAAAGTAGAGATTATTACTAACCTGATGGAGATAGAACTACTCCTTCTATTGTTGCTTTTGGAGATTCTGGTAACATTGTTGTAGGTTCAGCTGCTAAGAGCATGTACACCAGTGATCCATCATCTGTTGTATTTGATGCTAAGAGAATGATTGGAAGAGGGTTTGATGATGAAAATATTCAAAATGTGTTTCTAAATGGCCTTTTAAAGTAGTAAGATCAATTTCAAACTAAAAAAAGAAGGTGCCCCAGCACCAGGAGCCAGAAAGTCATTGATAATATTGCTATAAAATAGAGAAGAATGGAAAAGTAGATTATTATGCTCCTATTGAAATTTCTTCTAGAGTTTTAACTTAATGAAAAGCAGCAGAAGCTAGACTTGGTACAAAAGTTGACTCAGTCGTTGTAACTGTACCTGCTTATTTTGAAGAGCCTCAGAAAGAAAGAACTAAAGAAGCTGCTATTATTGCTGGATTTAAATCTGATAACATTAGACTTCTTGCAGAACCAACTGCCGCTGCTATGGCTTATGGTCATATTATGACACAAGGAAATGCTCCACTTGAGACTAAAGAAGATGTTCTTGTTTTTGATTTAGGAGGTGGTACTTTCGATGTTTCTGTACTTGATTTTGAATTTAGTAAAGAAAATGGATCTGTAGGAATTACAAAGGCTACTGATGGTAATACGTTTTTAGGAGGAGTTGATTTTGATAATCTTTTAATTCAACATGCCTTGAGTGAATTTAAAAAGAAAAATGGAATTGATGACAAAGAAGAGTTTAAACAGAATTCGATTTTAAGATTGAGAGCTGAGGTCACTAGAGTTAAAGCTCTATTAAGTTCTACTACCAATGCACAGATTTACGTACCATGCTTCCACGGTACTGTAGATTTGAATGTGGCAATTACTCGTACCAGATTTGAATTTTTATGTGATTCTTTGTTTAAAAATTGCTTAGAAAGAGTAAAAGGTTGTTTGTTGTTGTCAGAGGATATTAAAGGTGTAAATTATTCTAAAGATGGAACAAAATTACTTCTTACCCCAGAACTTGAAAGACAACTTAATGACATTAAAAATAAAATTAAAAAGGTTATTCCAGTAGGAGGATCTTCAAGAATTCCAAAAATAAAAAGTATGTTGTGCGATTATTTCGGTGCAAGTAAAGTCGTTGAGCCAGTAAATCCTGATGAAGCTGTAGCGTATGGAGCAGCTTATCAAGCTGCGTCTGTTTTCTCTGACGTCATAGGTGATAATAATGGATTACTTTTAATTGATTGTTGTCCATTAGATTATTCTATTGAAACTGCCGGTGGTGTTGCAACTGTTTTAATTCCTAGAAACAGTTCTATACCAGTTAAGAAAACTGAACATTTAACTTATTCTGATAATCAAACTGCCGTAACAATTAATGTTTATGAAGGAAATAGAGCACTTGCTAAGGAAAATCATCTTATTGGATCATTTAACTTAGATGGAATTATACCTGCACCAAGAGGTGTACCAAAAATTGAAGTTACATTTGATGTCGATAATAATGGTGTCTTAAATATTACTGCTGAAGATAAACAGACTAGTAAACAATCCTCACTAACTGTGTCAAATACTCAAAGTAGATTGACTGACGAGCAATACAAAGAATGAAAGAAGCAGCTGCTGAACACGAAAAGGCTGACGAAAAAGTCAAAGAATTAATTGGAAAGAAGAATGGATTCGAATCAATGCTAAATAGTTTTAAGAGTGCAGTTGAGCAACACCAACAATTACCACAAGAAAAGAAAGACGAAATTTTAGGTAAATTGAGACCCTACGAAGAATGGGTTTATGGAATTGATGGAACAAACTTTGATGAAGCAGAAATGGACCAAAAGGATCAAGAATTAAAAGACATGATTAAAGAAATAATGCCAGCAGGCGGCGTACCACCATCAGCTTAAATAAATTATTAGTTTTAAAATGTTTTTGTTTATGAAATGAGTTTACTTTTTTTTTAATTAGGATTTTATTTTTTACATATTTTTATAAATCAATTTTTCTTTAAAATTGCATAAAGTCAAAAAACAAAACAATAGTTTCTAATGTTTAAAAATAAACCTCAAATTTAAATTAGTAAGAAAATTTTATGTTACTAAACAAATAGATGTAAGTTAAGGAGATATTATAAAGTACAAAGAAAACTCATAAGAATTGTGAAGGTCAAGAAAATATTTATTTAATAAAATAAATATTTGTACTTTTCTATACATAATATAGATTTGATATCTAGTCATTTTTCGATTTAAATCTTGTTATAATTTATATTTTATAAATTTTTTAATTGACCAATCAACTTAGCATAAATTTTTTCTTAAAAATTGGTTACATTTTAAGAAGTCCTAAAAATACTTTATATTGTAAAAACAATACTTCCTATTTATAAATAAATTATTAAAGGAGATAATTTAATATTGTTATTTGTTTATTAAAAAAATTTACTAGAAGGGTATGATTTCTCATTCAAAAAAATTCAGTATTTTTCTTGCATCTTTACAATGTTTATCTTTTTTTTGTTTATTTATCTTTTTAGAATATTTTATTGATTATTCTATTTTTTCTAAATCTTTATTTTTACATCACTTATTGGAATACTTTCCGGACTATCACTTCTTAATTCTATTTCATCAAAAAATTTTTATAAAACTCAGTTTGCTATTTTTTCATTTATAGTATTTATTGGATCTGTAATTGCTTTATATATTAATAGAACGACTGTTGGATTTACCGCTGTCAATTGGAATACAGCTATGAAAATATTACAAGATGAAAAAAATGATAATTTGTTAAATAACTCCTTTATAAAAGATTTAACCAGTAAAAACTCTTTATCTGTTTTATTTTACGATTCAAATTTGAAAATTGATACATCGGCAAAAAGTCAGACAATATCTTCAGATGAATTTAAATTGATTTCTAAATTAATTTTTTATAAAATAACTAATACGTGTATTAATAGAAAATAATAATAATCCTACTATTATTACAATTTATAGCAATATGTTAAATTATTATAACATTTTTGATATTAAAGAATATTGTAAAATGCTTAATAAAATGTATTTTACGAAATTCACAAAAAATTTGATAATTTTAATTAAAATGTCTGACATAAGAAATTTGAAAGTAAATGGACTTAATAGAAATATAAATTACTCTTTGAAACCATCAACTAATTCTTTAAATGACGAGATTTCTGAATCAATTGAAGAATACGCTGAAAATACTAATTTTTATAGTACTGGGTTAAAAACAAAAAAATTACATTTTTGTGGACTAAAAAATATTGGAAATATTTGCTACGCTAATTCGTTGATACAATCTTTTTATAATATTCCTTTTTATAAAAAGCTGTTTATAAATGTGATGACGTAAGTGTTGATTCTTTGAAAAAATTATTTAAAACTATGGACAAAAAAAATTACGGATGCCAGCGAATTTATAAAAACCATTTTTGGTGTGAATAATTTTGGACAACAACAAGATATTAATGAATTTTATTGTAAAATTAACGATTTTTCAAAAAAAAGACAAGCAGAAAGAGAATGTATTAGATTGACTCGCGGTGTTTATAAATATTTTTCTACATATCCTAACGGAAGTGAAAGTGAAAATTTAGATCCTTTTAACAGCGTAGAAATGCCAATTAATGAAACTGAAAACGGTAGTACTTTAAACGACCATTTTGATAATTTCTGTAAACAGGAGCTGGTTGAAGATGAAAAAAAAGTAATTTATAGAAGAGTTTTATTTGAAGAAGTTCCGCCTATTTTGTGTATTTTTATCAAAAGGTTTAGTTTTGATTTTAATAAAAATGTTGCTGTAAAACATAATGGGTTATTTGAATTTACAAATAATTTTGATATAACACCTTACTTAGTAAATAAGGGTAAGCGTGTAACGTATACTCTTCATTCTGTCTGTGTGCATCAAGGCATTAATGCAGAATCAGGTCATTATTTCTGTTATTTGCAACTTAATAAAAAATGGTACCGATTTAACGATTCAGTAATCGAACCAGTTAGTGAATTTGATGCTATAAAAAATAATTTTGGTGGTAAGGAAAATGGGTATACTAAAGATAACAATGCGTATCTGTTAATTTACATAAGAGATGATTATTTACAAAATAATAAATAGTTTTAATTTACAATTAATTATTTTCTTGTAATTTTGACAATAGAATTTTACCAATAGTAATTATATTTAACAAAAATTTTACTAATTATAATATTAATTTACAATTTATTACATCATAATATTTGACAATACATTTTCTAGTACCAACTTTTATTAACAAAATTTGACAATAGAATTTTACTAATAGTAATTTTTATTAACAATTGATAAATATTATAATTATTTTTATGAATTTTTCTAGAAATGACAAAATTTTTATGAGTCAGAATTTAAAGATTCTACATTCAATAGTTAAAAAATTAAAGCCGATTTCTAAAAATTTTTTTTAATTAAATGTCAAAACTCTATATTTTAATTAAAAAGGTAAATTTTTACCCATTATGATATTAAAAAAAAATACAACTTTTCCAGTTTGTTTAATTTGGTTATCTTAATTAAAATCATCCCAGAGAGATTTTCCAATACAAACTAATGAAATTCAACAGAACGTAATCAACTTGCCAGTCTATTTAACAAAAAACTCCGTAAATAAATTTATTCCTACCAGCCAAAATTACAATTACAATGATGTTCTAGATAACGATGATTTGGAAGAACCTAAGTACTATTCGTTACAAGTAGAGAAATCGGATAAACCGAGTCTAGAAACGTTGCAAGAGTCAAAAATATGCACGAAATTTCGGAATTAATTTTAATTAGAGAAAATGAAAATATAAATTTTACAAAAAGTAATAATGAGGATATTGATTTTACAATGTCAGGGAATATTCCATCAGAAATAAATTTGATACCGTTGTTAACTTTATAAATTTAAAAAGTAAAGAATTTCATGTTAAAAATGAATATTATAAAGGTAAATTGCAATGTGACGATGATTCTATTGAAAATACAACTAATTTGCAAAAATGCACATTTGAAAAATTACATCTTAACAAAATTGCTGACGACTTTTTTGACAATATTTTAAAACAAAAGAAATTTTTTAAGGAATCGCAAAATACTAAAAACGATTTTTACAATTTATATTTGAAAAATTTTATCGAATTTATTTATAAAAATATTTGTGACAAACAATTGAATTGTCGTTACTTTATAGAAGACTTCTTAAGTAAAAGCTTTGATTTGGTGCAAAAATTGTCACACATTGAATTTGAAATGATAATTTTTACTCCTATGGAATATGAAATTATATGGTCAGACATTTATAATTGTTTTGATATACAGTTTTTACCTTAGAATTTGTACAACTATGCATTTCACCAAGTTGTAGATAAAAAACAGAATTAATTGAATTCCTAATCTGCAGAATAATAAATATTTGAAATTTAAAAATAACAAGTACTAAAAAAATACAAAATACTTAGTGAAAATTAGTAAATACTTGTATTCAAAAATAGATAATTTCTATATTAAAAATCAATATTGAAAAAATAAATAACCCCATGTTTCTCAATTTATCTTTATTGACCAATATTTGTTTTTCGACATTAAATGAAAATTATGGCTATGGAATGATTTCTATTCATAATTTTACACTTAGAAATGCAAGCATACTGAAAGAAGATGATTTATTAATTAATAATTGCAATATGTTAAACATTAACTTTTATTATAACGAACCAACAGACATAAAAATTTGTCTAAATGAAGGATCCATTACATTTTCGAATTTAGTAGATTGTTTTTGTGATTTTTATGATAAAGATTATAAAAAATAAAAACTGTTGACTATAAACTAATAAAAGACGTATTTTTTGGATACATAGAAAATGAGAACTTTGATGTGACAATAATGTTAAAAACAAAAAACTTGATTGTTTTTTGAAAACAGAAAATGAGGATGACTATGATTTATGGGAAATAAAACCTTTTTTTGCCAATAATGCGCTAAAAAGTTTCAATGTCGCGCATCAGCTTAAATTTAAAAATCTGGAAAATGTTTACTTTAAACTGCAAAAACGCGTTCTTCTTTTCTTTTTGATATAATGAATAACTCAAAAAAATTTCTATAAGTAAAAACATAGCGTGTTCTCTACAAAAAGCTAAAGTTTCTCCAATAAGAATTAATCAATAAACTATAAATTATTATTTTATTTTACTACCTTAAAGTGATTTTTATGTATCATTTATGAAATCAATTTTATAATATAACGTAGTTGTTGTAATTTTAATATTTTCTAATTTATCAATTTATTATAAAACAAATGTGCAAATAACTTAAAAAGTAGCTCAAACAAATCAATTCTTGATTATTTATAAATTTTTGTAGTATATTATGTAGGATGATTTTTAAATCATCAAATTTTTGTTATTGATGTATTATTTATAATTGCTAAGTTCATAAACTTATACAGTCTCATATATTTATCTTAACATGTAAATTCATGTTTCTATTGGTACCTAAAAAAATTAAATTTAATAAATAATGCTTTTTAGTTATTTATGACAAAAACAGTGTAAAAGATAACTCTGTAAGATAAGTTCTAGCAAATATATGTTTTGGCCAATATTTATCTTATATGATTTTTATCATTCAATTCATTTTTAATATAAGTATTTAGATAACTTAGATTTCAATTTCAAGATTTTTTTTGATATCATGAGATTTAATGATTATTTAAAAAAGATACATAAAAGAAAATATTTAATTTCCTGGTAAATAATCCCCGTTCTTCGCGTTTTTCCTGTTACAATAATGTAAACAAGCACAGAATATAAAAATTACTAAAGTGGCCCCTAGAACTAAATAGAGAATCCAGTAATCGTGCTCACCTGTATTTTCTTCTTTTTCACGAGGTTTACACAATTTACTAATTTCTTTTGTTGCAGACTCAGTGGGGCTTTTTGTAGCATTAGTCATAAAATTTAATTTATTTGCAATATTATCGTCTGTTGAATTTGATTCCTTTGTTCCGTTTTCCATATAAATTATTGATTTATATTTAGAAAGAGGTTCAGTAATCTTACATTCTTTTACAGTATTAGCATCTTGACAAGCTAAAGTATCTAACAATATTTTCCGTTTTCCTTCGTCAAAAAATTGTATAACCTCCAAATTTCTTTCATCTGCAAATTTAACATCTAAACTATTAAATAATTTTTCTTCTAATTCGCTGTATTCATCTTCACTAGCTTTGTAACACAAAAAAGCTACAAAATACATTAGATGGTATGTCTTCCTTGCAAGAGATTCGAAAAAAAATGATATCTGATCACCCGAATTTCTAAGCTCTTCATTGTAAATAAAATTTTGAACATTATTAAAATATAAATCAAAATAAAACTTTTTAGTGTATTTGCTTTTTCTAATTAATGACCTTACGTTATTTGTTGCGATAACTTTATTATAAATTTTTTTGATAAATATCTTAGAAACCAAGTACTTAAACAATCATCAACAGGCAAATTTATCAAACTATAAGCACTTCTCTTAATCGGTTGTTTTTCTTTTAAAAAATTTTCATCTCCACTGTAATTTGGTAAAACATTGTTGGGTGTATGCACGACACTGTTATTTAAATCTAATGGAAGTGTCGTATTAATAGTATTCGATGATGTCGTGTTATCTAAAATACTTAAACCAGATGATATAAAACTTATTTGGAAAAAAAGGAACTTCATTTGGGGTAAAAAAATTAGGACTGTTAAAATTTTTATTTTTAACAAAAAAGTATAATTTAAAATGGAAAAAAAATAAGTAAAATTTATAAAATGCATTATTAAGCACTAAAAAATGAGATTCTAAAGATTTTACTTATAGGGTAATTTCCTAAAACGGTCAAAAATTTTTAACTGTAAAAAACAAAGATAAAAACATTTAATTTAATTGCTCTCTTTAAATAATGCAGCAGCTTTTCTAATGTAATTAGCTGAATGTCATACAAATTCCATAACATTTAATATTTTTTTATTAACTTACGTATATTTTTTTTTTAAAGTCCACCAGCAACAAATTTATTTAAAATAATCTCATATAAAAGTTAAACATTTTTAGTACATTTATTATTTAGCAAAACTAACATTAATGTATAAATTTAATTACTTAATTTAAAATCAATTATTTTAAGCTGCATTATAAATCTTCCTCTTAATATTTTATATTTAGACCATATCTCTCTACTAAATAATGGATCTGTGTTAGACAACCAATTTTTTATATATAATTAAATAGACTCTCAACTGCAGGATTAGTTTCGTTACATAAACTTTTTATGTAAGTCCACGCCTGATCAATTGATTCTATCGGAACAAGCGCAAGAGAAGTAATCATTTGAATTAACTCAGAAAATTGACTATTCTGGTTATAAAGATTAACAAGTCTCAAGCCTTGAACACGCCTCCAAATTGCTTGGCCAAAATGGAAAAAACAACACTTTATTACAGCTGTCGGAAAGCACATTTTTATTGCATTATATGCTGCAACTTCGAAGTCAATTTGAATTAAACTTGGACAAAAAGATATTCCATGTCTTTTTAGAGACGATGTTAACACATGCTTTCTTGTTTTATTTGCTAAAAAACAATAAACCAACGGAAAACTTTGTCCGTTAAACTTCCATGTATGATGTAGGCCTGATAAAAACTACTAGATGAAGACTTAAAAGTCCCATCCATTATTACATGTAAATTTCGAGAAAGCGTAAACCTTCTTAAAATTTAAAGTCGCATAATATAATGCATTTGTCTCCTTCTAATTCTCTTGTGAGCAAGAAGTTTCTGCCATTTGGCAATTCGAAATCTGCAATATCAAAGTTTGCTGAATCAAGTATACCGGTAAATGGCATATAGTATGACTTCCACCTATAGATAGAAGTTTTCACACTATCAAATGACACAGTTCTTTCAAAAGTGTTACTGGCAAATTGATACTTTTCACACACCACTCTAATGGCATCATTATAAAGTTCATTAGTTGATTAAAATGGTGAAATTATCATTTTCCTCTGCATAATGTTTATTTATAAAACAAAACGACTTTTAAAATTTTGTTAAAATTAATATTTTAAAATTTGAATAGATTGCAATTAAAGGTTGTTGCTCTTGCCTTACACAATGCATGTGAACATTTCTAGTACACTTTAATATAATGTCTATATACAAAATCGTCTTTAACTTACATTTTGTTCCATTCCGAGTTGTAATCCAAACAAACTATTAATTAAGAGGTTTAAAAATTTTGGGTGTTTTGATAAGATTCTATTATAAAATTCCTTTTTAGTACAAAAAAATAAAAATTTTTGTCTTAAACTTTGGTTAAAAAATCAAAAAAATTGGTATTAAATAATAAGATTTTTGTTACAAATTAAAATGCTTCTTTTTTTGTACTAAAAGGAATTGTTTTAGCATCTAAACAAATTTGTTTATCAATTAAAAAAACAAATTTTTTTAAACTGAGAATGACAATCTTTTTTTAATATTAACTAAATAAAGCAGTAATTAGTGATTTAAATCTTCATATTAAATTTGAGCTATAGTCATTTTTTAAGCTTTAATTGACGTTGTATAAATTAGGAAATTAGTTTTTTTAAAGATGTTAATACCCCTTAAATATTCTAATGTTAGCATTTTATTGTATACATTTTTTAATAATGTAAAGGAATTTGTTATGCAGTCTTATTTAATTTCCCGATATATTAAAAATGATAAGTGTGAAAAGACGATGTTCACTAAAAAATGGGATGATTGGGGTCCGGGGGAAATTTTAAACATGTTTGCAGTTGATAGTCTAAAAAAAGCTTTAAAATACATGCATCAGCTTTTACATAGCGAAATAAAAAAAAATATTGTAGAAACAGGTTTTGTAAAGCTTTTACACTAAAAAAATTTGGTAATGCTGTACATGATTGTATTGTATACGATAAGGAATTTACCTCTTCTCTCAGTCTAAATGATCAACTTATTTTTAAATTAGCATATAAAACAGCTTATATGGTAACATTAATTAGTCAAATAGATATATCTGCAGAAACAAAAAACGTTGATAGATTTAAAAAGCTTTTGAAGAATCTATCGACTTGATAATTGATTTTGAATCGCCTTCACAGGAAATAATTGTGTTTAACGAAGATAAGTTGGAGGATGCAAAACATGTGCTTTTTTATAAAGTTAAGGCATTGCATGAAATTTATAATGCAAAAGTTTTTTGTTCTTTTTTAGCTACAAGTACGAGGGAGTAGAGTTATAATTTATTCAATATAGAAATATTTTTCAATCAATAAATTTTTAGCACGTTAATAATTAATTATTTTTAATATAAGTGTTTATGATTTAATATTATGAATAAGCAACGCTCTTGTTCTAAGAACTCGATTAATTTCAATTGTGGACAATCGTCTGATTAATCTGTAGGTAATTTAATTTTTTAAAGTTTACAAATTTCATTATTTTTCGCAAAAATATGGAATAGTCCCTGTAAACAACTGCCTTATCAATTACTATCCCGCTGCCTTAGAATGCTTTGTAGCTTTAATTAAGGACTCCTTTTTGTAATTATATTACCGCCTTCTATTGCCCTAGAGAAGTTCCTGATAGACAATATTTTTAGATCTTTAGATAACAATATCTTTAACGTTGCAGAATTCCTAGTATCACAACATATAACTGTCCATGTGCAATACAGGTTTAGAAAGATAAACACCGACATTGTCAGATGAATGTCCTCGACTTATAAATGGTCATAGCATATGACACAATTACAAGAAATTGCCTTCTTTAAGTATAAAAAGCAATAACGTGTCGCTAGGCTGCATGTCGATCCTTGGTATGGCCGCCACATAACCCGCCTTCCTTCCAGTTATAATCTTTGCTATGATATAATTCTCTCTTAATCTGAGAATCTGTAGCCTTGTTCCGTTTAAGAGTCCCCTTCTCGGATCCACATTCTTCAATAACATTCTCAGACAACTGACTTTCAGCTTCAATGTATGCTGAGGCAAACCGGATGGCTGTTGTTTATTGAAAAACTCTGTAGGGAATCTTAAAAGCTCATTGGGATCGTCAGAGACGATCGAGTCTGCACTTTTATATAAACTCATCTCCATCTAACATACTAAGAACTTCTGCATTGATAACATTTGCATACTCGTTCTTAGTAGTCAAAATTACTTTACTAAAAACATACTCGTCTTCTTATCGATATTTTTCCCAAAGATAAAGTTTTTATGCACGAAGAATATTTACAAATTTTTTGAAAGCTATGTTTTTCCAATTACAAACTACATTTCAAGATTAACTATATTAATTAAATACAATTTTTGATTTATGAATCTATATACAAATATAATTTGTGATTGAATATAAACAAATTATAACTAACTGTAAAGCGTCAAAAAATCTTAATATAAGTATCACTTTAAAAAGAGTTAAAGACAGTTTAACAACTTTTAGTCTACATTTTTATTCTTTTAGAAAATACAGTGTATTTATTTTTATTTCTGCTATGCAAAATTGTAGTTGTCAATATTACTTTTTAACTATGTAATTAAATGACGTTACTCATCTAAAAATATTTCTTTAGAGTAACTATTTCATACAAAACTTATAACATTGTTTTTTTAAAAATACAAACAAAGCGTATTCTATTTCTTTATATTCTGTTGTCAGCAACTTTATCTTTTGTAAGTATTTTTGATATAAATAGACAATTTTACATTATCACTTATCATGTTATCTTGTAATCAAATTTTTATGACGCATTTATTAATATTTAAAACCTTGTTTGTGTGAATTTTAATAATAAAAAATATTAATATTTACGTCAATACACGTCATTGATGTTTTATAATAATTAGCCTACCGTTTTATCTCCCGCTGCAAACTAAAAGCAAGTATTGTTGTTTTGAAGCAAAGTAAGGTATTTAAAACATAATCTTATTTGTTAAAACAGCATTCGCAAAAGCTTATTGACATGCTTTTAACAAATTATTTTCTAATTTTTTTAGTTAGAAACTATTAGCAAAATTATATTCTGTTTCTAACTTTATCTTTAAGTTTAAATAAATATTCTTTCTCTATTAAGTTTAATGATGATTCTTTCATGGGTTAGTATTTTATGTTACCATTATGCTATATCTATTGTATAAGAAGGTTGGCCATCAGTTTTACATTGAGAGCATTACACATATTTTTTTATACGTACAACCCAAGTCTCTTTTATCTTATCTACCTTTACATTGTAATGTTTTAATTAATATACTTAGTCATAGTTACAATAATTAATATTCAATTATATTCGAAAGTATCAAATACAAATCTAAAAAGTATTTATGAATTTTGAAGTGTCCAGTAAATTATAACAATACAGAATTTAATCTTATTTAATGCTATTTAGACTTCAAATTACTTTTCTTAAGATTTTAAAGCTAACTTATTAATTAATTAGGGCTAAAAACTAGAGGTATTGTAAAATTTAAATTATCCTATTTTATACCATAGCATCTTATAATTGTAAAATACTATCTTAACATTTGAATTATCTTATAATTGTAAAATACTAATATTTAACATTGAATTATCTTATAATTGTAAAATACTAATATTTAACATTTGAATTATTTTATTGAGTATCCTTTTTTGTACACTTCATTTATAAATTTTAAAAATCAAGTTAATGCAAAAATTTGCATAAAAGAAATTATGGATTAGGGATTTTATACTATAGAGTTATTTAGTTAATAAATGTCTAGTTTATATGATTATAAAATTTAGTAATTCTACTCATACTAAATAGAGTTATTTAGTTAATAAATGTCTAGTTTATATGATTATAAAATTTAGCAATTCTGTTATACTTAATAGAGTATTTAGTACTTAAAAAGATACCTTTTTATATGACATGTATATTTTATAGTTTAATATTTTTAAAACTAATTGTTTTAAAATTTGTTTATTTTTTTTGCATAAAACAAACAAATGGCAAATCCAAGAAAAAGGATAGAAGCTATAAATGAAATGTTTTTATCAGAAAAAGCATACGTATCAGATTTAACTTTATGGGAATCTAAATTTAGAAAATGTATTCTAAATTTCCCATTTCTAAGTTTAAAAGTCAAATACGAAATTTGTGATAGAGTTTTTTTAAATATGCATGAAATTCGAACTAAGCATGAAGCAATTTTTAATGAAATGAAAAGTCGAAATTTAAAAGTTAGAAAACAAATGGATACAAATTTTATTAACACTGATGAAGATTCATTTTGTATTGATAAAACAGCATATGACAATCCCTTTGTATCAAAATTAGAATATGCTACTATATTTTTTAAATATAGTGGGTTTATTTACCTTTATAAAGATTACTATTCAAGACTACCTAAAGCTGAATATGAGTTAGAAAGGGTATGTCATTACAGTGCAGAATTTAAAAAAGGATTAGAAGATTTCCTTACTAAAAATAATATTGAATATTTAGGAGTTAGAAATTTTTTGTATAGGCCTAGTACAAAATTAGCAAGATTACCATTGTTATTAAAAGCTATTAGTAAAAATGAAGGGAATCAAGAAATAAAAGCACAATATGAATTGTTTATTGATAAAATGAAAAGAATGGCTTTTATGGTTGATAATGTTTATTCAGAATATAATGGGCAATTTAATATTTATGTGTTGAGTCAAAGATTAAAATATGACGTCAATATTAATAAGCAATTAGTATTAGGATTATTTCAAAAAAAAAGAAAAATTTATAAAGAAGGGAATTTTTTATTTAAACCTGATATATGGTCTGTACCAATTTAGTAAGAATTTATATTTTTGATCATTGTATTCTTTTTTGTGAGATTTCAAAGGGACAATTTAACAAACAGAATATTATTTTTGATCCTTTGTTTTTAGAAAGATTAATTTTTTGATGTAAATTTAGGATTTAATAAATTGGGAGATGAAGAATCAAATTTCTTTCCTTTATTTTTACTTGATACATCAGACAATTTAATAAGGACTATTTTGTTTGAAGATTATGAGACCAGAGAAATTTATAAAAATACATTAGGAAAAGCATTGAAAGATATAAAAAAGAAATACAAAAAAAATATAAAGATTTCAAAAATAGACTCAGAATTACAAAATATTTTATGTGCATGTAAAACAAACAAATTCATGATAGTAGAAAATAATGAGTCATCAAGTGAATCAACCAGTGAAGAAGAAAAATAAATTTTACAGCAGAAAAGTTATTGACATTAAGAGAATTTCAAATAGCCATAAGAGAATATTCACAGAAGATAGAAAGAAATTCACTACACATGAGATCAAGACTTATAAGTTTTAAAAGTTTTACAAACCAAAATGATAAAGATGAAGATTCTGAAGACAGCAATGGTGAAAATTTATCATGGAAAAAAGTTTATGCTATAAGAAAGAATTAATAAATCTTGTCTTTGATGAAGAAATTTATGATAATACAGAAAATCAAGAATATATAAAAATCAAGAAGACATGTTGATAGTTTCTACTAAAAATGGAATATATTCTGTACTTAAAAAACAATACAAAATGATTTATAACGGTACACCTAAAAAAGTACTCTATGACACAAAATATGAATTGCTAATGTTTCAAATAAGTTCAACACTTTTTGTATGCAAATATAATCACGAAATGAATTCGATAAATCCAGTGTCTTTAAAAATAAACGTAGGAGATTTCTTTTATGGTACAAATACTAAAGGGTCTTTTATAGCTACTAGAAATTATGGTAGTAGTAAATCAAGCTTGATATTTTTATTCCAAATATCAAATGATATGAAGAAAGTGAAAATAAATCTTTCTAGAAAATTGTATGTAGGATTCAAAGTTTACAATTTGATATTTTGTCCCACTAAAATTGTAATAGCTTGTAAAGATTTTGAGATTGTTGATATGGAGACATTAAAAACAGAGGAATTTTTAGAATTGTATAATCCTTGTGTACCAATGTTATTGGGTATGGTACCTAATTCTAAAGCTATGTCTGTATTTACTATCGATTTCAATACATTTTTAGTGTGTTTTAATTCGGTGGGATTTTATTCCGATAAATTTGGCAAGATTAAAAAAACAGATATTGTTTTTATATGGAAAAATATACCTTTAGATTTTAAGTTACACAATAATAGGCTTATAGTTCTTTCAAAATCATGGATAGACATATTTGATATTAATAGTGGATTTGTCATATTTAGTGAACAAGTTTCCGGACTAAAATTTGTAAATGGCACACAAGATGTTATTTTACATGATGAAAATAATTTCTATAAATATTCATACAATAGTAAAATATTATCTATTAAATAATACATATTTTGATTAATTGTATATGTCTTAATAAGTTATCTCAGTTATATAGAATGAATGATCTTACTATTTTTAACTCAGTCAACATTAATTAATATATGTTTTGTTAATTTAATTAAATAAATTTGTTTAGTTAATATATGTCATAATTAAAAGATTAAACTTACTTAAATCTACTCAATCGTATATGTCATATTCGAATTGTCTATCTTACTTCAAATACTTAAGTTAAATTAGTCTAGATATGTTTTGTTAAGTAAACTCAGCTTTTAATTAGATTGTATTGTCTAAATTTTGTTCCTTTTCTATATCTTTAATAACTGAATCTGGAAATCCTACCATTCTAGCTACATTTAATCCCCAAGAAGTGTCACAAATACCCTCAACTATCTTATAATTTAAAACAAGTTTGTCAAAGGTAGCTTTCATATTTACAGATTGTTCATCACAAAGTTCTGGGAAATGTGTAGCAAATATTGTAACACAATTCTTTTTTATAAGAAAATCCTTGACTGCTTTTGCAATGCTGAATCCATCTATTTCTGATGTACCTCTACCTAATTCGTCAATTAAAACTAGTGAATTATATAGACATTCTGCAAATTCTTGAAATATTTTCATCTCTACCATAAAAGTGAAGATCCTTTATAAGTACAGTCATTAGCACCTATTCTAATATAAATTCCATCAAAAATAGGAAGTATAGCATATTTTGCAGGTACATAACAACCTACCTGTGCTAAAATTGAAAAGACCCCAATCATTTTTAGAAAAGTGCTTTTACCACCCATGTTAGGGCCTGTAACTATTGCTAATCTCTTTTCATGCAAAATAAAATCATTAGGAATACAATCTTTATCCTCTAGTAAGGGGTGAATTCCTTCTTTTATGTCAATTATATTTGTTGTATCATTAAATTGTGGTCGTGTATACCCAAAATCTAAACTTTTATTTCCTATAGCGTAAAAAACATCAAGTAAAGCTACAATATAATTTAAAACCTCTAGCTCATTGGTGTATTTTTTAATTTTATTTCTTAGTTCGTTCAAAATAAATGTTGTCTCTTTATTAATATTTTCTTTTATGATATTTTTATTCGTAACTAACTCTGACATTCTTTTAGTTGTGAAATTTACTCCACTTTTTAATATCGTTGTCACTAAAATATTACTTTTCTTTAATAAAGTTTCTACTTTTTTATATTCAACTCTCGTTAATCGAAAAAAGTCATCTTTTTCTTCATATTTAATCTTATCACAAATTTTTAATAATCTTTGATATTCTTCGCTGCATTTTTATTAATGTTTTCTAGAGAAATATAAATCTGATATTTTTTCTAGATTATTATTATCATAACTTGATTTGTTAAATATTATTACATTTCTATAAGACTTTTTAATATCTATAACATTTTCTATATCTTTTAATATATTAATTTTACTAATATTGTAAAGAGGAATATAAAAATCATTATATAACAAAGGAGTATTTACCTTACTTAATAAAAGAGGAATCTTATTTACCACATCATATATTTTTATGATCTCTAAAAAAGATATCTTTGAAATCTTTTTAGTAATTTTGAGTATATCAGGAAAATCTCTTAATATATGTAAATCTAATGATCTAACCTCTTCAATAATATTAAGTCGTGCTTCTATTTCCTCTTTATTTCTTAAAGGCTGTCTAAAAAATTGAAGAAGTAATCTTTTGCCTTGCAATGTGTAACATAGAAATAAATCTAATAAACATTTTTTCTTATTATTAATTTCTAAAGTAGATTTTTCTTCATTATAAATATTCAATGCTTCTAATGTGTTGATATCTACAATACAAACATTGGGCCTTACATAATTTTTTATATCAGTAGGTTCTACCTTAAGAAATTTCTTTAGTAATTCCAAAGAGGAAGTCGATTTTTCGCATAAATGTGTTAAAATCCCCAAATTATTAAAAACTGAAATATTTTATCGTCATAAATAATTTCATAGGCATTAATTTCTGATAAAAGATTATACAAATTACTAAAACATCATCATCCTCTAAAAAACAAGTATAAAAAGTACTTTCTGTGGTTTTTATAAAACATAAATCTACCTTATGACCTGAAATCTTTATACTGCACAAAGTAGGAGGAGTTCTATGATCAAGGCATAAATCTGTAAAATCCATCCAATTTCCAGGATAACCTTCTTTTAACAATTTTCCATCTTCATATTCTTCTACTTTACAATCCTTATTAAGTAGTAAATCTCTTATAAGTAATTCTAATTCAACAGCTTGTAATTTTATTTCTTTGTTTCCTCCTCCTTCTAACCAACTTGTATAAGGTGGTTTTACTGTATAAACATTTTCTTTTTTCTCATATCTGAAAATTTTAAATTTAGTTTCTTTCTCCATGGGATGAAAAAATTATTTTTTTATTTATGCTAAAAAATTTATTTAAATAGTTTTTTTGCATAAAAAAACCAACAAACTGAAAGTTGCGGAAATTTAATCACCAAAGTTTGTTGTATATTTTTAACCCCTCTAAATGCCTTTATATTCTCTCGTAGTGACAAACATACATACTGAAGAAGTCACAAAGAAACATTTTTATTTATCCGAATTTTCTTATTTCCAACGTAAACCTATTAGAGAATATATTATGATGATTTCTAAAGAAGTCACTTCGAGACTTCAATCTTATGATTTTCAAGTTTTTGAACAGAAATTTAATGAGCTTTCTATTTTAGTTTTTGTAAGAGTTTACAATGAATATGCTTACGTTAGTTGTGGAAAAGACTATCCTACTAATATTGCCAGTAAATTTATTAGTGAATCCCAATCTTGTAAAGATATAGATTCCTTACTAAAAGAATACCAAGACCCTAAAAGCCATGATATTCTTGATAAAATACAAAAAGACTTAAAAGAGACAAGAGAAATATCAGTTAAAACTTTAAACAGTTTGTTAGAAAGAAATGAAAAGTTAGAAGATCTTGTAAAAAGAAGTTCTGAGTTGTCTGTAAGTTCTAAAATATTTTACAAAGCTGCACAAAAGAAATAAATGTTGTTAAATAATTTATTGATTTTCTTCAAATTTTTTGATATTTTCTATAGGCCTTTTAAACCATTAGAATTTAGAGCTTTAAAATTGTCTATTTTTAATAGTAAAATAATTTTTTCTAAGTTTAGTAAAATAAACAGAATTAAGAGCCTTGCATAAAAGTTTATAAT
This sequence comes from Leucinodes orbonalis, assembly GCA_019425675.1. NCBI lineage: Eukaryota > Metazoa > Arthropoda > Insecta > Lepidoptera > Crambidae > Leucinodes > Leucinodes orbonalis. Next base: position 25,885 of record PQWD01000030.1, read on the forward strand.
CCCCAGAATTTAATATTCCTATTTTTGTACAGTCTAATTCGAAAATATTCGAACTTTGTGTGTTTTTTATTTTGTTTATAAAATCATGTATTTTTATACTCATGTCTTCGTAAGTTATATTATTAAGATTCGATAAATCATAATTAAACATACTTTTTCCATATATACAAACCTTCACTGATGCATCAGACACATTTTTAAATACCTTACTATCTAAATTATTATTTTTTATATCTATGACGTCATCAATATTAATAAATAATATATCATATGTTGTTCTCAATAAAAAGCAAATAACAATTGTAAGGTATAGAAAAAAAGAACAACCAATACATATAATTCTTGTTTTCTTTACTTTCCCTAGAATACATAAGAAAGGTATCATTATTGAACAAATTGATCCAAACATAAAAAAATATAAAGCTGATAAAATAGAAAAATCAAATAAGACTTCAGTAAATAATAACAAACTAAATACAATTAGAATATTAATTAATAGTAAAGAGGAAGTCTTAAGACTATTTAATATTTTTTGCATACCCCTTTACAATATAAAAATTTATTAACTAAAAGGAGAAATGAAATGTCAAATATTTAAAAAATTTAAATTTTATATTAAAAACGTATTATGTTTTAATTTTAAAACTTCTAGCCTTAGCTACCTTTTTTATTTCTGTTTTTATGAGACTATTCATATCCATAATACTGGAAATTACCTTTCTATAATTATTTTCATAGTTAAAAATTGTTTTTTCAATTTTATTCGCGTAATTCAAAATATGAGGATTATCTTTCCAGTGTATTTCTTGTAAACAAGTAATTTCACGTATTAAAATGCAAAACATATCATGTATTTTAATTTTTTCATATAATGCTTCAAGCTTTTGTATAAATGATAAATTATAGGCAATACTAAGCTTGGGATAATTTCTAAAAGATTTTTTACTAATTGTAATTTCACCAAAAGTAGAAAACAATAATTTAAAAAACTCTAATTTTGCCATAATCTTTTTAAAATCCTCGTTGTTTTGTTTTTTTTTATTTATTTCTGCTATTAAGCGAGGTATTTTAACAGATGAAATCATCAAAAACGCTGTAACTATATCGTTGATTTTCCTTTTTCCTTTTTTTATTCTTTGACTGACATCTTGACTGGGCTGTAAATCGTATCTCATGTCTTGAACTTTAAAAATTTTTTCTTCAAAATCTCCAATATAGCTAAAAAATTCTTCTTTTTTCGATAACAAAATTTTTTCATATTCTTCATTTTCTATTTCATCACCACATTTATTCTTAGAAGTTTTAATAGCAAACTTATTCTTAGAAGTTTTAGTATCAAACTTATTCTTAGAAGTTTTGGTTTTAGGTAGTTTCCTATTATATATAATATTTTCAAAGTCTGCCTCATTACTAGTTGAATCAATTGTATTTTCTATCATTTTTTCATCACTCGCTAACGAATGAATTTTAGTATTAAGACCATCAGAATTATAATATGTTTTGTCTAAATCTTCCATGTTTTCTTTGTCATCCACTAATTTATCTACTGTAACGTTGCTTATTTCTATTGGAGTAGAATTTTCCAAGCAAATAAAATCATCTGAAAACGTGTATTGCTCACATGTTTCGTCAAAAACTTGTTCAGCTGTATTTGTAGGTGAAATAAAATCATATTGAAATGTCGGGTCATTAGCAAAACAATTAAAATGTGATAAATTGCTTGTTGTATCTTCAGTGTATTTATTTATAAAGTAGTTTAGTGTGCAAATAGTCATATTAATAAATGCAAACATATTTAAGGGATAAAATAAATTTTTTTAAACGACAAAAGTAATTTAATATTTGTAAAAGACAAACTAAAAAATCAGTATGCAAATATAAATAAGTGTTGATAAAACACTGTCATAAAACAAAAATAGTCTATTGTAATATTCTACTTTACGTGTAGTCTAGAGAATATAGTCTACTATATTTCTAAATGTTCATAATATAGAAATAAAATTCAATATGATTATTAAAATCTGCAAATTCGTATATTATAAGCAACAAACTTTGTTAATTTCTATAAAAGTACCGCTTTTTGTTCTTCTTAAAAAATCTAAAAATTACGTCATTATTAATTTTTATATCTTAATACTAAAAAAATTTAAAAATTTTTAATACTAGAAAATAAAAACGTGTCTTTGGCTAATACAAATGAACTACAATGATTTTACTTAAAAAAATGTAATAAACGTTTTTTTTAATACTTTAAATAAATCTAGAAACATTCTAGAATTACTAATAGAGAGAAAGCACTACTAGACATTTACTATTTTACAAATACATTAAATAAAACGTATCCATAAGATTTTTTAATTAATTTAGCAGATAAAATCATCCATTATTGATATTTTACTGATTAAACTAATACTTTCTTAGACTCTTTTTGAAATGTTAATACTCCTATTATTTCAGAACTACGTTCTTTAATAAATTATTGACGCTATAATTATAAAAGAGTAGATACAACTAAACTCTATTAGTTTCATTGTAAAAAGTTAGATTTCTATAGGCTTTTTTCTTGTAAAAATTATAATAATAAAAGGACTGAAGTTGATTTATTATTATGTTTTTATTGATTTATAAAATTTAAGAGTAACTATTAAATTATTATTACATACAAAATTAAAACTAATAACAAATTTAAAAAGTTATTATCAAATTATTTGAGTTTTAAGAAAATAACAAGCATTATTAATCATATAAAACTATAATTTAATTTGTCTTGAAAATTTTATATTTCTTAAAGATTAAGTTTTTTTAAAAACTACTTTACTGTTATTTTAGTTAAAAATGAGATCCCTTTAAATGATTTTTAATAAGGAGGTTACTCCTTTTCTACTATAAAACCTTTAAATTAGATTCTTAAAATTTTTTATGATTTTAAATTCAAAGAAAGTTTCTTTTTATATACTAACTGTATTATTAATCTTGTATATAGCTTTGTTTGTATTAACAGAAGTAATTTATGATTATTCTTTACTATCTTCATCCTATATTGTACCATCAGTAATGCTAAATATGATAATAATGGCTTTTATATACACTAAAGTTAATTCAACAAAGCTTCCCGCATTAGTATCCATCCTTGTTTTTTTAATTTGTGTAGTTTTGGGAGTAATTTTGTATATTTCAAGACATAAAGTCAGATATGAAATAATTGACCAATCAAAAGCTACAGATTTATTATTTGCCAGTATTGAAGATGACATGGATATGATAAAATTTAAAACACATTTATGGACAAGTAAATATCCAATAACAGTATTGTTTTACAAAGAAGCCAATAAAAAATATTCAAACGAAGTAGTTTTGGATGGCAATATTGAAAAATTAAAAGAAGAATATATTCAACAGATTTTTAGAAGCTGTAAAAAGAGACAATTTGAAAGTGATACAATTATTGAGTCTTTAAATAGTAATTATGTAAACGAAGAAAACTATTTATATTATATAAAAGTATTGAATAGTATACATTTTTCTAAATTTCCTAAAAATTTGGTTATATTGATTGAGATTTTTAATACTGAAAATTTAGTAGCCGATGGATTTCAAAGAACAGTAGTTGAATAAAAAAGTATTATTAATTATTATTATGCTATTTTTATTAATTATTATTATGTTATTTTTATTAATTATTATTATGTTATTTTTATTAATTATTATTATGTTATTTTATTAATTATTGTTATTAATTATTATTATTATTATTATGTTATTATTATTATTCTTATACAATATTATTATGTTATTCTTATAGTGTCAATAAATTAGTTTAACAACGTTAATCTTATAAACGTCAAAATTTATCAACAAATTTGTAATATAAATTTTTTTAAGACTTACTAAGACCTGTTATTAACTTAATAACATAAAATCTTTTATTTAAATTTATTCTTAGTTGATAAATCTAATACTTTGTGTTTAAAGATATCTAAAAGACTCGGTTGGTAAATATATATTTTTTTATCATTAATATAACTTAAAGCCTTAGTTCTTTATAATATAAAATCAGATTATGACTACTTTACAAAAAAATAAAAGTGTACACAATGAATTGATAATTTTGTTTACCTAACCTACTTAAATAATAAAATATTAATTTAACAAACTAAAGGGTTTTACTATAATTTAACAAATCAGACATCTATACAAACATTTTTAAGAAATCTATAAATGAATGTGTAATTCTTTTAAGATAAATTGTAGTTAATAAGAGATACTATTTGATCAAAACTAAGACATTTTTAATTTTAAAATTTATTATAATGTTTTATGAGTGTGATATCAATTTATAATAAATGCAATAAAAAGTTAAATCTTTTAATACCTGTTTATAAAAATTCTATTTATGCATATTTATTTTACCCCTAAAATGAATTTAACTTGGACATCTCACAAACCAAAAGATCAATCTCCCGTTCTACTGGGCACATTTGAATCTGAAAATCACAACTTTAGTACAATTTTATTAGTAAAAAATAATAAAAATTATTTATTACTAATTTATAATGGCTCTGTTTATTTTGATATAAACGTAGAATACAAATTTAAAATAAATGAACAAATATTCCAAGGAGTATACCAATTTTCACAATTTTATAATGATTTAATATTTTACTAGATGAATCTTCCCATAATATTTCTTTAGATTTCAATATTATAAAAAATTACAAATCTAAAGAAGCAACAGGCTTTTGTGGATTAAGAAATTTAGGCGCTACCTGTTATTTTAATTCTTTTATTCAACCTCTTTTTCATATTCCTAAATTTAGAAATGAAATTTATTCTTGTGAGCCAAAAGGTAAACTTTTCTTATTACAAAAACTTTTTTATAACATGGAAAATCAAGATTGTGTGGATACAAGTGATTTTCTTACTAATGTGATTGATAATGTTGCATTACATCAGGATATTCACGAATTTTCTAAATATTTTTTTGACGTCATAGAAAGTCAATTAAAAAAAACAAATATAGAAAAAAAAGATATTTGGGAAAATTTAATACAAGGACATGTTATAAATTTTATTAATGCAGAATGTGGTTGCCAGAGTAATATTAAAGAAAGTTTTCAAGACATACAAGTAGTCATTAGAGATTTCTTTAATAATACTAAAGCTTCGAAGTTGACCGATTCTTTAAAGCTTTTTACAAAGGTAGAAACTCTTTCTGGTGAGAATAAATATAAATGTGAAAAACATGGACTTGTTAAAGCAGAGAAAGGTATTTTATTTAAAGACTGTCCTCCTATTATATTTGTTTTATTAAAAAGATTTGATATGGATTATGAAACAGGAGAAAGTCACAAAATTGACGATTATTTTGAATTTCCAAAAACTTTGGATTTTTCAAATTTTTGTCTTCAAGATGTCACAATAGAAAAATATGACCTTTTTTCTGTCATCGTTCACAAGGGGGTCCCTTCTGAAGGGCATTTCTTTTCGTTTATTAAAATTAAAAAACAATGGTACAAATTTAATGATAATACTGTTACAAAAGTAACGGAAGATGAAGCAGTATTAAACAATTTTGGTGGGAAACATTTTCTTACTAATAAAGAAAAAGATTACTCAGCGTACTATTTAGTATATTTAAGAAAAGATTTTATTATAGAAGAAGATATTTTAATACCTTCTAGGGTATTAGAAGAAATCAATAAACAATATAAAAAAAGAGAAATAAGATGTACTACTTTTAAACATATAAAAAATTATAAAGGAAAAGGTTTTTATAATTTTGATTCTTATAATTTCCCTTTGACTGGTTATCAAGAATATGTAGTTAATGAATTTGACACTGTAAAAGCTTTAAAAAATAAAATAGAAACAGAACAAGAAATTTATATTTTTAATATTGACGATAATAAATTTGAATATTTAAAAGATGAAGATTATTTGTTACATAATAATTTCAAAGATGTGTGTAAAGATTGTAATGATAAAGTTGCAATAGATAATAATAATATAAATAATACTAATAATGATAATATTGCAATAGATAATAATGATAATATTTATAACAACAATACCAATATTGCTACTAATACTAATAACAACAATACTAATATTGCAAATTTGAAAAGAGAAAATTTTTTTATTTTTAAGAAAAGTGAGAAAATTGATTTTACAAAAAAAAAATTAATTTTTGTTAAAATTTACAAAGACAACCTTTGGTTACCTGACACATATCCTGAAAATCTAAATTTATCTTTCATTGCTATTTTAGACAAAAATATAAAAAAAACTCTTCAGGATAAAATAAGAATGTGGATTTTGAAATTTATAAAGAAGATGTTTTATATAACAAAATTGAGCTTCTGACTCATGATGACGTGTCAAATATTAATAATGGGGATATTTTAAATTGTAGAAAAATCACATAAAAATGCATTTGAATGTTTTTATAAGGATTTTGTCAATCGTATGTGTATTAATGTTTTACTAGATGTCAAAATTGTGTATCTTTATTTCTTCCTTGTAATTTGGAAAGTGTTGATTTAGAAAAAAGAATTTGGGAATTTTTAATAATCAAGAAATAGTAGTTGAAAAGTTTAAACCTGGAAATTTAGAATATTTAAATTTAAATCGTAATATGATTTCTGTAGATATTAAAATAATAAGATGTTTATTTAGGATATGATGACGTCATAGACTACAATAATATAAAATATGTACATCCTTTTATTGTCTCACCAAATATTACTTTTAGAAATTTTTATAAAATGATTTAACTTCCAATTACGTCAATCCTATTAAGTTTGATAATCTCCGTATAATTGATTCTGTTAAAAATTCGTTATTTTTACAATCTTATTCATTTGATGAAGAGTTTACTTCTCAAGGAATGAATATATACAAGATTTTAAATCTAATTATGTTAAAGTTGCTTATTTTCAGGAATGTATGAAATTAAAGGATATCCATTTTTTCTTTTTATAGAGAATCTTACTGTAGCTGAGTTAGGGAAAATATAAAATGTCTGGTAGGTTAGTTAAATTTGATCATGAAGGATATAAAGATTTGGATGATATTGAAAATATAGGGGAATATTCACCTGAACATTTATTTTAATTGAAAGGCGTTATTAATAAATATATTCTTATATTCCATTTATTATAGTGTTAATTTATATTAATATTTAATTATACTACTTATGTTAATATTTAATTATATTACTTATATAATATTTAATTATACTACTTATATAATATTTAATTATATTACTTATATAATATTCAATTATACTACTTATATAATATTTAATTATATTACTTATATTAATATTTAATTATACTACTTATATTAATATTTAATTATACTACTTATATTAATATTTAATTATATTACTGTTATATTACATTTACTAATTCTAGTGACTAAAATAGTGTGTAATACTTAGCACATGAAATATTAGTTCTATAAGTAACTTGTTAAATTTTTATTTTACTACTATTTTTAGACATAATTTACTTAGAGATTGTAAGTAAAATTTTTCTTTAAAATATATTACATTTCCTGACCAATTTTTTATATTAGAGATCACAGCAATTTATTAATTCTAAGTTATAAACAAATATAGTTGTAAATTATTCAAATAACTTCTGCTTCATATCTAAATATTATTATTTTTTTAATAACCTAGAGATAGACTTGTATTGTCTAAGATATTATTAATTAATAACATAGGGCATTTACATTTCTTAGTCGAATCTCTAGATTTATATTTATAATACTGTTTTACATTAAAACAGATAAATGATTATTCTCTTTATTTAAGAACATCTAAACATCACAGTATTAGTAAAGTTTTAATCTTTTTATATCAAATTAACAAACTATAATTCTATATTATAGGTATTAATATAATATATAGTAGTTTACTAGTAATTGTAATATTAATTTATATTAGTAATACTATTACAATATTAATTTATTTAATTAGTAATAGCACTAATAAGATATTAATGTAACAATAAAATACATTCCATAGTGTAATGTTAAAAGTAGTACTAATAAATATTTATATCATTTTACTATTGGTTATAAATTATATGATCTGATATATAAAGAGATTTATAACAAATTCTTTATAGATCAATGTACATAGAAAATGGATCTAAATATTCTGGTAGACAATTGTTTCCAGTGGATCTTTTTTATTTAATTATGAAAATAGATAAAATAGATTTTAATGAAGAAATAATTTGTGGAACTTTCAATATTTATAAATCAAACGACACAGCTATAAATTTATCTACTTATTTTGAAGCTATAATTCTCAAAAGTCCTCATTTTTTAGACGAGGAAATAGAAAAAATTAGAGAATTTGAAAAAAATATATTTTTAGATCCGTCCGAATATTTTTATATTAAAATACAAGAGCTTTTTTTTTACCGGGATCGATTAGAAAGTGGGAAAGCTTCTATAGATGGGTTTTATTATGTTTGTTATATAAAAATCAGGATTGTTTTACTGGTCGCTATTTTTATAAGACTGGTGAAAAAAAAATGTCACAGAAAATTTTATTAGAGCGAATTATTGAAAAAGTATCAGGGGCAGCCTGTTTAATATGATTTTTATATATTTTAATAAATTTAGTATATGTAAAATATATTTAGTGTGTGAAAAATATATTTAGTCTTGTAAAATTTATTTAGTATGTGTAAAATTTATTTAGTATATAAGTAAGTACGTAATAATAAATTTAGTATATGTAAAATATTCATGTATAGAAAAGTTGTTGTATATGATTACGTAATAATAAATAGTTAACAATAAATTCAGTATATTTTACATATATAATATACACTAAAGTCAGTATATATTATATTTACTTATAGAAAAGTTAGTATATATGTAAAACACTTTGTATCCTAATATATTATAAGTTAGACATCATAATTTTTTACAAATATCTATTTAATTAAAATACTACGATGATACTAAAACATACATAAGTTATAAATAAAGGGTAGAGTATTATAAAAAGCTTATTTCTAACATTAAGATGTTTTACAAATACAAGGGATGCAGTAAAAGCAGACCAAAGAGAGAAAAGAATACCCAGTATTATTCTATAAGTTATACTAGTTCGATTAATAAATATATTAAAAAATGAAAATATAACAAGAGGTGTAAAAGAATATCCCAGGACTGAACAACACTCAATAAGCTTTACATTTACTAAATCCATAACATTTAAAAGGAAAAATGTACCAAATACTGAGAAAAGAGAAAGTGAATAAATATATCTGAAATGAACTTTATAATTCAATAAAAGGAAAATGCAAAACATAACAATATTAAAAATTGGACCTGTTACATCAGAGCTAACTACACAATTGTAAGAAGGATTAAAAATTCTAAAAATCAATAAAGATTCATTTTTTATTATTTTAAGATCAATTCCTAATTCTTCAAGCAGAGGAGTATCTCCTGGTAAATAACCCGATAAAGCAGATTTGAAATTTAACTTGTCAACATAACGATCTTTTATATCTTCAAATTCCATTTAGGGGTTGTAAATATAAAATTAAATAAACAAAAAAAAATACTAGAAAGCTCCACGCTTTAAGAACTAAAATGTTTTCAATAGTAACAATTTTTTGTTTTAATCTTTTGGTAATTTAATTTTTAAAAATTTGCAAACCTCATTATTTTTCGCAAAATATGGCATATCAACTGCCACATCAATCAACATCCCGCCTCTTTAGGATGTTTGGTAGCTCTATATAAACAACTACCGTATGTTTTATGTTACCGCCTTATATTGCCCTAGAGAAGTTCCTGATAGACAATATTCTTAGTTAGAATTCCTGACATTTTGTGTGCAAATGTCTTTAATACTTAAAAATTCTTATTATCGCAACATATAACTGCCCATGTGCAAATACAGGTTCAGGAAGATAGACACCGACATTTTCAAATGAATGTCCCTGCGACTTATGAATGGGCATAGCATATGACACAATCACAGGAAATTGCCTTTTTTAAGTATAAAGGGCAATAACGTATTGCTAGGCTGCATGTTGATCCTTGGTATGGTCGCCACATAACCCGCCTTCCTTCCAGTTATAATCTTTGCTACGATATAATTCTCATTTAATCTGAGAATCTGTAGCCTTGTTCTGTTTAAGAGTTCCCTTCTAGGATTCATAGTCTTCAATAACATTATCAGACAACCGACTTTCAGCTTCAATGTATGCTGTGGCAAACAGGATGGCTGTTGTGTATGGATGGACTTATTTTCATCTCAATACTAAAAACTTCTGCATTGATAATATTTGCATACTCGTTCTTAGTAGTCAAATTACTTTACTAAAAAACATACTCGTCCTCCTTATCGATATTTTTTCCAAAGATTGAGTTTTTATGCACTAAGAATATTTAAAATTAAATAATCAACAAATTACAGCAAAATTCTTGATATTATCAATATTTGTGTAATGTTTTGTATCTCTAATATTACATCTAAGTTTATTAAAATAATCTAATTTTCTATACTTTCTATTTAAATTGAAAAAGATTTAGAAAAGTTTATAATATGAAAAAAAAACAAAATAGATTTTCTTATAACTTTAGTATTTAAGATTTAATATGTTTTTTTAAAAATTTTGAAAATAATTTTAATATAGTTTAAGAAATATACAGCTGTAAAATATTAATGATTCTATTAAATTTTTAATAGCGTTTTATTTGTTATTCAAATATTTTCTAAAAATTAATATAAAAAAGAGTTTAGTTTCAATAGATAATTTTTATACTTTACTGTGTAAATATAACTAGTTATATCAATTTTTTTGTTTAAAGACAAATATGGCTTCATTGGTATTTCAGTTACAAAATATTATTCACTTGTTTTTAATGAGCTATAAATAATTAATTAATGAATTTTTGCAAAATTTCATTTTAAATGTCAAATTTTTAATGTTATTTCCATTATTGTTTACTTTTCTTTACACAAAGTTAAATTAAATTTTTTCGTATTTAAGAAAATATTCATTTAACCCATGATTTTTAGGTTTTTATTGCAGATTTGTAGTATTTTCTGTACAATAAGTTTAACTATTAACAATCCTACTGGTAACATTGAGCTACTTAATGTTAAGAATGAATGTATACACCGATTTAGCCCTTGTCAAAATTAAACTTGAGGTATTCGTCAAGTGCAAAAACGAATTTCTTAAAAAACAGCAGTGAAACTAAATTAACTATTACCAATTTCGACGGTGAAATAGAATTAAGAGAAATTAATGATGACTATTCTAGCTTTTCAAATTTAATTATTTTGAATGCCTCGTTATCTTTTCAGTTTGCAGAAAATACTTCAATTGATATTAATACTGATTTTTTAGAAAAAATTTTAGAATACGCCTTTGATGTCGAGGAATATGAAAACGTGGAATCAATTACAACTGAGGATACGTCACTATCAATAACTTCTATTTCTAAACTAAATTATATTGTTGCTGAATGTATTGAGGAAAATAAAATTGTAATAGAAAAAAAAGAGAATTGTTTTTTTATTAAAATTTCAGGCACAAATTTTGCTTTAGATTGGTTGAAAATGAAGAAAATAAAATCAAGATACTTAATAATGATATTTGCCTTAAATATAAAGAAAATAGTACTGTTACTTTTGGATTTAAAATTATTAAATGATTAATTTTTAATAAAATTAGATTTTATTCAAATAAGTACATATATATAGTTTGAAAATGTAAGTGCTTAGATCTATTTACCTTTCTTTTTAATTAATAACAGTTTGAATATTTAAATATAAGTACGTAAAATTACATATACATTTTTACTATATAAGTACGTAAAATTACATATACATTTTTAGTAATAGACTCTAATCTACTAAATTATATAACGAAATTATTATGTGTATTTTCTATATAAAAACACTAGATATAATATTTTTGTGATGATCAAGAATATCTTTCATACGAATTTATTATAATATTATTGAATTTTTAATGTATAAAAAGGTTTGTTAATAAAATCAAAGTATGTTTGTATCTTCTTTATTAAATTGTTAGGCTATTTTTGGTATAAACTACCGACTGTATTAATTAATACGTTTTTTAAAACCCATAAAAGACAATAAATCAAAAAGTATCTTTTTTTATTAAAAGGGAAAATATTGCAATGATAAATTTAAATATCTCATTGGTTCCAAGTTTAGAAATTCCAAAAACTCTTTCGTAGAATATAATTGGACATTCTTCAATTTTCAAATTTCTTCTCTCTGCTTTACATATTATTTCTGCTTGAATAGAATAACCTATAGAAGAAGAACTTTCTAGAAGATCCTTTAATACATTTGTTTTATACAATCTAAATGATCCTGTTAAATCTGATGTTTTCAAATTTAACATTAATTTGGCAAAATTGTTTGCTCCCCTGCTAACTAACTTTCGGTAAAATGACCACCCATAAACACCCCCATGAGAAATGTATCTTGAACTTGAAACAATATCACAATCTGTTTTAGTCTGGAGATCGATCATTTTTCGAATATAAAAAGGATCATGGGATAAATCGGCATCCATTATTATTGTAAAATCATAACAACAATATTTAAGTGCATAAATATAAGCAGAACCTAGGCCTAATTTACTTTTTCTCAACAAAGGCTTAACATTAATGTTTTTGTAATTCAACAAAATTTCTTG